>JAJJMA010227230.1:2556-15648 GCA_023529015.1 Papaver nudicaule
GATCGTCACGCACTTGATTCCCCCAGCTGACGTCCTTTACAGGCCTATGAGTTGTTTTGACCGATGTCAAAGGCTTGTGTCATCAATACTGGCTTTGCAACCTAATTGTTGACGTATGGTCTAACTGTCCTCTATCAGTTTAACACACACAAGTTGACTTCCTTCGGATGATTAAATCCAGGTCATACGGAAATCTACTTCACAAATCAGGGCTGACAAGCAAACCGAGTAAGCTATGCCCAATTTATCTCTACCTCAGTTATACACGAAGAATCACTTAAGAAACTTGTATAACTGGAGCTAACTAGGTCTTACAACACCGAGTGCAGCCGTGCGTTGCTACCTTTCAACCTTGTGTGTAACGTATCAGTTCTTGAATAGCCGTATAGCAGAAGAGACGGACTATGGAATAGACAAGAACGTGATCAGGTTACCAAGGTTACAGGTTAATCCGATTTCAACCAAATATGGTCTCAATCTCTTGCCTGTGCTTCCCAACTCTCAAGAGAAGTCTTTTATAGTCGTAGGGAGTTTCCAGAGGAGCTGCAACCTATAGAGGATGACTATACCACAACAAGCGTTCACCGAAGTGAAAAGAGTTTATGCTACCTTCCCTAAGGACCTTCACGTATGCTTGATGCTTGCGGTATTTGTCGATAGACACCTCTATTTATAACACTCAATAAGATAGGTTGCTTTGGAATAAAGCAATCAATTACTTGTCCCACAAGTTAAGGAAACCCTAAACTTGCCAACCAAGTAATAGAGATTAATCTCAATTGGAATTCTTTTTAAGTTTATCTGCCAAGTGTTTTGTTAGCTCAAAAACACTTCAAGATAGAATCCAACAGACCTGAGATAATATTTATCTTATTGACTCATTGAGGATCGTTAGATGGACCACAAAAGATATTTATGTGATATACAAGTCCACCTAAGAGATAAAGGAGTTTAGAGTTTGACCCAAGTGAAATTCTGAAAGAATATCCACTAAATCCGACACCAGCAAAGTAACCAACATTGGATTCACGTACAGGTTCGCGAAATGTTCAGTCACTTTGGAACTCAGAAGAAATCTGAGTTTCTGGTTTGCGAACCGGTTTGTGAACCGTCTGCCTGTCAGATTTCGTCAACTCTGGATTCCGCTGGAAGTTCTGAGCTTACCAGGACTTAGACGTGTGTACGTCCTCAGCTGTAATCCATGGACTCTTTACTCAAGAGTACTCCTTTACATTCATCCATATCCAACTAAAGATTTGCAAGCAAACCATTGTAATGGACACATGGCACCGAATCTATCTCATTCATTCTTGTACTCACATTATTTGTGGGAGCAAACACTGGTCATGACACAAGTCCACGTTAGACAAGAATACGATCTCAATCGCTATTATCACTACTAAAGTAGTCGACTATATTTCGAAAGAATAGAGAAAGTAGAATAGAAGAATTTCTATAAAAGTCATAACTCCTACTAACCTTTTGTCGATGAAGAATAATTGATGTCTTCTTTGTCTTCACAGTCTTCGTCTTCAAGGTCTCTACTACTTTGTCTATATCCCAATTTCGAAATCTAAACTCTAGTAGGCTAAATCAAGAATTGAGTTTTGACACCTAAAACTGACAACTAGCTTGACATACCAACGCTAGTGGGTTTGACCGGACAATGCCCTAACACACATGAATATATTTCCCGGTTCACATAAACCTTTAGGAAACCCCAGGGTCTTTTCGACCTTTTAGAACTCACATGGTCAAGACACATTGGCCTCGATTCTCAAGTCACTGTCAGCCACACAAATATAGTTACGAATCTATGATATCTCATTGGTCACAATATTTAAGTTTCAGACCAATAGCTTATGAATACGAAAACCAGATTTATGGTTTCGAAATCAACGTTTAGTTTTACCAAAACCTACATTGAGGTTTTGAACATTGTGAAAAAGAAGGGGTACCGAAATACTACAAACTTTTCGTTTTGGCTCGTGAGTTTTATGGTTTAGGTTTGGACGATCTCAAAAATCAATATCCAAACCTAGATAACCGGAGTTGTGATCTTGGGGATCAACTCAACAAAGTTGGGACTTCGGAGTTAAACTCTGCGGTTATTGGATAACGTACTACTTGGTGCTTTAATTATACAATCAGAGATATAATGCGGAAAGTAAAAGCACACAAGACACCAGAAATTTTTTTAACGAGGAAATTGCCTTGCAGAAAAACCTCGGGACCTCGTCCAGATTGAACACCGCCCAGTACAAACTGACTACAAACACTAGCCTACTATAAGACTTCGGTCTGGGATGTAGCAGAGACCAACTCAAGCCCTCCAAGCAAATTGGCTACTGTCGCCTTCCTTACGTCTCTAGATCCCCCACAGATCGTCACGCACTTGATTCTCCCAGCTGACGTCCTTTACAGGCCTAGGAGTTGCTTTGACCGCAGTCAAAGGCTTATGTCAGCAATACTGGCTTTGCAACCTAATTGTTGACGTATGGTATAACTGTCATCTATCAGTTTACCACACACAAGATGACTTCCTTCGGATTGTTAAATCCAGGTCATACGGAAATCTACTTCACAAATCGGGGCTGACACGCAAACCAAGTAAGCAATGCGCAATTCGTATCTACCTCAGTTATACACGAAGAATCACTTAAGAAACTTGTATAACTGGAGCTAACTAGGTCTTACAACACCGAGTGCAACCGTGCATTGCTACCTTTCCAATCATGTGTGTAACGTATCAGTTCTTGAATAGTCGTATAGGAGAACAGACGGACTTTAGAATAGACAAGAACGTGATCAGGTTACCAAGGTTACAGGTTAATCCGATTTCAACCAAAGATGGTCTCAATCTCCTACCTGTTCTTCCCAACTCTCAAGAGAAGTCTTTATAGTCGTAGGGAGTTCCCAGAGGAGCTGCAACCTATAGAGGATGACTATACCACAACAAGCATTCACCGAAGTGAAAAGAGTTAACGCTACCTTCCCTAAGGACCTTCATGTATGCTTGATGCTTGCGGTATTTGTCCATAGACACCTCTATTTATAGCACTCAATAAGATAGGTTGCTTTGGAATAAAGCAATCAATTACTTGTCCCACAAGTTAGGGAAACCCTAAACTTGATAACTAAGTAATAGAGATTAATCTCAATTGGAATTCTTTTTATCATTATCTGCCAAGTGTTTTGTTAGCTCAAAAACACTTCAAGATAGAAATCCAACAGACCAGAGATAATCTTATCTTATTGACTCATTGAGGATCGTTAGATGGAACACAAAAGATATTATGTTTTACACAAGTTCATCTAAGAGATAAAGGAGTTTGGAATTTGACTCAGAGTGAAATTCTAAAAGAATCTTCACTAAATCCGACACCAGCAAGATGACTACCGTCAGGTTCACGTACTGGTACGCGAAATAAATAGCCATCTCGAACTCAGGGAATTTCCGAGTTTCTGGTACGCAAACCGGTTCGTGAACCGTGCGCCTGTCAGATTTCGTCAAATCTGGATTCCGCTGGAAGTACTGGGCTGAGCCAGAACTTAGACGTGTGTACGTCCTCAGCTGTGATCCATGGACTCTTTGCTCAAGAGTACTCCTCTAGATTCATCCATATCCAACTAACAGTTTGCAAGCAAACCATTGCAATGGACACATGGCACCGAATCTATCTCATTCATTCTTGTACTCACAGTATTTGTGGGATCAAACACTGGTCATGACACAAGGCCACGTTACACAAGAATTCGATCTCAATCGCTATTATCACAACTAAAGTAGTCGACTATATTTCGAAAGAATAGATAAAGTAGAATAGAAGAATATCCATAAAGTCATAACTCCTACTAACCTTTTGTCGATGAAGAATAATTGATGTCTTCTTTGTCTTCACAGTCTTCGTCTTCAAGGTCTCTACTACTTTGTTTATATCCCAATTCTGAAATCTAAACTCTAGTAGGCTAAATAAAGAATTGAGTTTTGACACCTAAAACTGACAACTAGCTTGACATACCAACTCTAGTGGGTTTGACCGGACAATGCCCTAACACATTGAAAATTCATAAGTTGAGATACACAAATATGGTTTCGGAATCCAGAAGTGAGATATGGCATACAAGATGTTCATATACATAATCAAATGAATGATTCAGGACTTCAGAGTTCAGAGCCAAACCAAGACGTCGTATTCGAATCTCATAACAGCAGTATGTCGAGTCTACACAACATAAGTGTGAGTCACGATCTCTCTTCATTGGCTCATATAAATATATGCAATCAATCCGACAGAGCCAGACTAGGTAAGATGAGACACAATAATGTGATGGATCAAATCTCGTAGTACTACCGAGATAACATCACATTGTTATATCCAACTCGAAAAGGTTTTAGGAAAAACCTTTATATTAACTTGGAGACGAAGAAGAAAAGAAAGCTCTAAGCAATATTGGAACGTCATAACTACAACACTAATAACGCAAGCGGAAAAGCGGAGTTATCATAAGACACACTGATCACAAGTGATCAAGTCATAACGTAAAGCTCAAGCTGAGAGTTATGTTTATGTCTTTTGTTGCACCAGTGTAAAAGGTAATGGAATCGCGTTATTTAGATTCACTAACCTGTTGAATGATGAAGCCGGATGTCTTCGTTTGATCTTCAGTCTTTCTTCAACTCTTCAACTAGTGATTCTAAATCCTACCAAAATCTTCCACAACCTAAAGCTAACTCTCACATGACTTCACCTAATTGTGTGTTGTTTAGCGGTCGAGTTTTGATCACTAAATTTGTAGAAGGTATAACCCCTTGGGACACGTGTCAGAGATCCAAGAAGGAAGATCACGCCAAAGGAAGAAGTAGCGAAGCTTCGGGACCAAACCAAAGAAAGATAGGTCCGAGAACACACAGTGAAGAATCAAAAGAAAGGGATTCGGGCCCTGCCTCGAAGGACTGAAGCCCCATAGCCATCTTCGGAGTACCGCCGAAGAAACCGCCTTACTCGACAAGGACTGACACCACCACGATTGAGTCCCTTGTCTTATTAGCTGTAAACCACCCAAACTCGGCCTATATAAGGCGAGCTTGGAAAACATTGTAAGGGTTGGAATTTTTGGGTGTAACCTAAGTGGCGAGAGAGGGATTGGGCTTGTATCTCCTCTAGCTCCTTAGGATCATATCCATGTAGTAGCAAAACAGAAATATAATCTTGATACGTTTAATCCTTTGATTAATGTCTTTTTACATGTCTTCGGTATTGTTCTATAGGTCTTCGTACCATAAATCATGTTTAAAGTTACTGTGTGTGTGAGTATGAGATCTGAGGGCTATAGAACATGATGCACCTATGCAGATTTTATACCCATACAGTTTGGCGCTAGAAACAGGGACTGATTAAAACAACTTAGGGTTTGCCTGTGATTTTTCGGGTTATCAAATTTTTCATAAATTTTATCATTTTTTAAAGATCTTCAAAGCTTGTTCTTTAAAACGCTCCAATACCTTAAACGTCTAAATAAAGTAGAATAGAAGAATTTCCATAAAGTCATAACTCCTACTAACCTTTTGTCGATGAAGATAGTTGATGTCTTCTTTGTCTTCACAGTCTTCGTCTTCAAGGTCTCTACTACTCTGTCTATATCCCTTTGCGAAATATAAACTCTAGTAGGCTAAATCAAGAATTGAGTTTTGACATCTAAAACTGACAACTAGCTTGACATACCAACGCTAGTGGGTTTGACCGGACAATATCCTAACATTAATACCTCTAGGAGGAATGCTAAGGAGTTCTCTTGCTGATATGATGAGACCTGGCAGTGGATCATCTGCATCATCATCTTCAGCATCTGTTAATACATTACAAGCGCTTGAGCTTTGTTCCATGACTCACAAGCCTCAATAAACACAGAAAGTTACGTCTTTTATGTGTTTACCAGCTCTGATACTAATTGAAAAAGCAGGGGTACCGAAATAGAACCAACTTTTCGTTTGGGCTCGTGAGACTTATGGTCAGATCCGGAGGATCTCAAAAATCAATATCCAGATCCGTTAACATGAGTTTGGATCTCAAGGATCAGTCCAACGCAAGACAGGGTCTTGGTAAATCCAAGGGATGGATTGAGGACAACGATCAGGTTTATTAATAACGTACTTCTTGTGTTTGCTTTAATTATATAATCAGAGATATAATGCGGAAAGTAAAGCACACAAGACACTAGAGATTTTTTTAACGAGGAAACTGCAACTTGTAGAAAAACCTCGGGACCTCGTCCAGATTGAACACCGCCCAGTACAAACTGACAACAAACACTAGCCTACTATAAGACTTCGGTCTGGGATGTAGCAGAGACCAATTCCACCCTCCAAGTGAACTGGCTACTGTTCGCACTCCTTACATCTCTGGATCCCCCACAGATCGTCACGCACTTGATTCCCCCAGCTGACGTCCTTTACAGGCCTAAGAGTTACTTTAACCGCTGTTAAAGACTTGTTTCAACAATTTAGGCTTTGCAACCTTAATTATCAACTGTATGTTTGAACTGTCGTCTTCAGTTTGACATACACAAAGTGACTTCCTTCGGATTGCTCCAGGTCATACGGAAATCTACTTACAAGCGGGGCTGACAAGTAAACCGAGTAAATTATGCCCAACTTGTTGTAAAAAGAATCACTTAAGAAACTTATACAACTGGAGCTAACTAGGTCTTACAACACCGAGTGCAGCCATGCGTTGCTTCCTTTCGATAGACCTTATATGTAATGTATTAGTTCTTGAATGGCCTTATAGCAGAAGAGAAGGACCGTAGAATAGACAAGAACGTGATCAGGTTACCAAGGTTACAGGTTACTCCGATTTCAACCACTAAGGTCTCAATCTCCTACCTGTACTTCCTAACTCTAAAGAGAAGTATTTATACTCGTAGGTAAATCCCGTGAGGAACTGCTTACCTAATAGAGGATGACTATACCACAACAAGCGTTCACCGAAGTGAAAATATTTTTACGTTCACTTCCCTAAGGACCTTCACGTATGCTTGATGCTTGCAAAATTCGTCCATAGACACCTCTATTTATAGCACTCAATAAGATAGGTTGTTTTGGAATAAAGCAATCAATTACTTGTCCCACAAGTTTTGGAAACTCTAAACTTGCAACTCAAGTAATAGAGATTAATCTCAATTGGAATTCATTAAACATTTATCTGCCAAGTGTATTGTTAGCTCAAAAACACTTCAAATAGAAATCCAACAGACCAGAGATAATATTTATCTTATTGACACATTGAATACCGTTAGATGGACCACATAAGATATTTCGTGATAATCCAAGTCCAACTAATAGATAAAGGAGTTCAGAGTTTAACCCGTGTGAAAATTCCAAAGAATATTCACCTGGGACGGTTCTCGTACCGTCCATCTGAATAACAACAAAAGTATCGATTTAGAGGTTCGCGTAGGTACGCGTACTTAAATGATCTTTGGAACTCAGGAGATTTTCTGAGTTTCTGTTTCGCGTACGGTTCGTGAACCGTCCGACCTTCAAATTAGGGTTAACTAGGATCCGCTGGAAGTTCTGGGCTTAACTTAGACGTGTGGGACGCCCTCAGCTGTAATCCACCGGACTCTTGCTCAAGAGTACTCCTTTAGATTCACTCATATCAACAAGTGATTTGCAAGCAAACCATTGCAATGGACAAATGGTATCGAATTTATCTCATACATTCTTGTAACCATAGTATTTGCGGGAACAAACACTAGTCATGACACATGGTCATGTAGACAAGAACACGATCTCAATCGCTATTATAATACTACTCCCTCCGTTCCAATTTACTTGAGGGTTTTAGTTTTGATACACTTGCTTTACACTTGCCACAATTGGTATTTTTTCACAATTTTTTTTAATAAAATCAATGCATTTGAGTTTGGAAATGTAACATAGAAGATATAATGCTTGGGTGTTGTTAAAAAAATTGTGAAAAAATACTAATTTTAGCAAGTGTAAAGCAAGTGTATCAAAACCAAAACCCTCAAGTAAATTGGAACGGAGGTAGTACTAAAGTAGCCGACTATTTCGAAAGATAGAGAACGTAGAATAAAAGAATTTCCATAAAAGTCATAACTCCTACTAACTATTTGTCGATGAAGAATAATTGATGTCTTCTTTGTCTTCACAGTCTTCGTCTTCAAAGTCTCAACTACTTAGTCTATATCCCAATTCCGAAATCTAAACTCTAGTAGGCTTAATCAAGAATTGTGTTTTGACACCTAAAACTGACAACTAATTTGATATATCAACGCTAGTGGGTTTGACCGGACAATGCCCTAACACTCCATACGCTAGACAAACACCAGAATCTTCTTAGCGGTCTTTACCCGAAGAACGCTTAGGAAGGCAAAAGTTGTAACAAAAAAAGACATCCTTCGACCTTGGCTAAGCCAAATCCATGTTGCATGAGCCCCACCTTGTGTGGATTCAACAGTCATACGACGTGCAACCATATATGCACTTGGTGAAACACCTACGTAGGCAAACCCAACAACACTGGGGCCAAGACATATCTAACTAGCTCTCAGAGCGCAAAAAACGTATTTCTAACAACAAGCGCGTACGAAGGTACCAAGAAATTTTCTCTTTTATATACTCCAGGAGGGGAAGAATGCCGGAAGCTCCTAAAAACGATAAACCAGGATAAGAACTAGGGGGTCGACGAGCCGACACTTTAGAGACTAGCAAGGACTCTTCCAGGATACAAAGATAGTGCAACAGCCGTGGGAGGCACAATACCTGCAACGTACTACACTTAGAGGGAAGCTGTGCCGAGGATGATAAAAGGTATGAGAGAAATAGCAAAGGATCAAAGAAAGCCGGAATATGCATACCCGTATACGTCAAACGAAGTAACCCAAAGGCGGCCGAAGCAGACAAACGAAGACGGAGAAACGAAACTAATGAACGCCAACGAAAAAAATCATAAATCAGTTGTCAACTCTGGTATTGAGACGAGAAAACCAAGAAATCATCATGAACATATTAAATTGCGAAGGCGAGGAGACAGACGAAGATAATGAAGATAGCGCACGAAGTAACACGAAGGAGGCTCAGAAGAATGAGTGACGGATCGAGGAGCTAGAAATACGCTGTTACAAGTACGATCTGAAACAAGCTACTCTACTGACGATGGAGCTAAGAACCAACACACGCACTTAGGAAGGAGAGCTGTGGATAACTCAGAGGAAGGACATCGAAGGGGATGGCGAAATCAAAACTCCCAGGCGACGAGCAGTGGACAATGCCAAGCCAGAAAAAAAAAAAAAAAGCACGTCGCAGAGAGCTATCAATTGGAGAAAAGACTCAGGCTGAGAACGACTCCACCAGATAGCAGAAGCGGAGGAAAATATCAAGAGATAATGTATTTAGATCTAATCCTACAACCGTCAGAGATATTGAAAAGGGAAGGGGGCAGGAAGGATTTCACCTACCTAGCTACCATGACATCTAAACCAGTGCATACGCTTTTCCGAATCCAAGATAAATCCTTACTTTCTTATACCGTCGCAGTTTTGGCGAACTTTTTAGCCATCATTCCCACCACACAAAACCCTGCAAATTGCAAATACAAGCAGACACATTTTTATTCATTTTCTGTTTCTCCAAGCCATCAGTTGCATCTGCACAGTTTCACCTAGTACCCATCTTAAATTGTATTCTACGGAGAAATAGACAGTGGAGAAGAACATTGTTTACTATTTGTGTCTCCTTGTTATGGAACCAACACAAAGTTCTGGGGATCAACATCCTCGCCTGTTCAGGTTGTCAACTGTGGGTATTGCATTTTAAGCCGCAGACCACAAAAAGAATTGTATTCTAGGATTAAGTTTTGAATGGACCTCGAAGTAGTCTGCATAAACATACTTAGCTTTTCTTCCAAACTTGGTGATCTTTGGTTAGAAGAATCACTAGGAATGGGAGATTTGTGCGGAAAACTCATAGCATTAATATGTTGAATCTCTTGCTGACCCCTAGACCATGAAAAGTTAGGGTGCCTTACCCACCTTGGTTGTATGTGTTCGAGTAAGGATCGAATCTACGACGATTATCTTGATAGAGAGCACTGACTTGCTCACTACCATCGTCACAAAAGGACGGCTCTGCTGACTCAACAAAAGGTTTTGCCTTAGTAGTTTGTTCTAATGACTCTAACCTTCTTGTTAAAGATGTTATTCTGGCCTCATAGTCAAACTGAATGTCAATTCTATGCGCACCTCGGCTATTGGTTGTTGATCTAGCAGGCTCCTTAGCCTCCCACTCTTGGTTTTTATCAGCTACCTCATGCAAAAATTTGTAACCCTCATCAGCACTCTTACTAGTGAAGTTAACACCACAAAGTGACTCTACCATAGTCATAGTTTTGTGATCTAATCCTTCGTAAAGAACCAACGTAAGCCTAGGAGTATCAAAACCGTGGTGAGGACACTGCAGCAAAAGATCATTGAACCTCTCCAAATAGTCATAGAGAGATTCTCCATTTTGCTGTGAGAAACTATTCAACTTTTGACAAATGGAAGTAGTCTTATGCCTGGGAAAGAATTTATTCAGGAATAGTTTAGTCATTTCATCCCAACTCTTAATCGAAGAATGAGCTAATGCATCTAACCATGATTTCACCTTATCTTTTAGGGAAAAAGGAAACAACCTAAGCTTAAGATGCTCCTCAGTTAAGTCCTTAATTCTGATTGTACCACACAATTCCTCAAAATCTCTAATATGATACTAAGGATTTTCATTCTCTTTCTATAGAAATTGGGTAGAGCATGAATGGTATTGGTTCCAATCTCATAGTTTTCTTTGGTAGCAGGTAAATCTATGCATGAAGGTTGAGAGACTCTAGTAGGATACATATAGTCTCTCAAACTTTTGAATGGTGGGATGTTCTCACCCTCATCATCGGTTCCAGACATGACTGTAAGGTTGACTCTAACAAGACGATTACACTGATTTCTATCCCAACCTAACGGTTTATCTGACATGCACAAAACACAAGCAACCTTACCCAATACTCACCTTGCAAGTGTTTTACGAGGCAATTAAACACTTGCTTTTCTGCCCGTTAAGAATCCAAATCGTTGCTCCTTGAACTTAGAAAAGTACCTGTGAGAAGCAAACAAATCAGAAAAATATCCAAGAATATTGAAAAGAAAACTGAAAATAAAGAAAAAAATACTGACCTAACTAAGACTAGAAAGTCAAGTATCAACTAAGAGTGTTTTTCAACCACTCCCCGGCTGCGGCGCCAAAAACTTGTTCGATTTTTAAAGATGTACCGCAACTGCACGGTGTCTAGGTTGTAAACAAGGGCAAGTACGGTTCGTCCACGAGGAGTGTGAAATACGACTTTCAATTAATACTATTAACTATTCAATCAAATCCGATTCGAGAGAAAGATTTCTGATTTTAAAACTTATAAAACTAAACAAATTGAATGAAACAAAGCAAGTAAATTAAGGTTGTAATCAAGGTTGTGGAGATGCTAAGGCAACGGGAATTCTTTGTAAGCTAGGTTTCACTCATGTTCTCTCACTCGAGTCTCAATTTTACTCATGTAAAGTAACAAACCTTGGTACTAATACATGGAAGATATTATGTTTAAGATTATGAAAAAGAATCACCAAAATAGATATGTTTGTTCTCTACCTTATAGCTAGAATTCTCAAGTACTAAGCATACATGACATACAAAGTCTCAAGATATTCATAAACGAATAATAACCAAGGTTTTGTTCTAGACTTCAACAATGAAACATACAAGGGATGAGACATGAAAAACTCTTCAAACAATCAACCCAAATATATGAGAAACACAAACATTGAATTAAGCTTTTAGTTTTGAAAACCCTTATGAGAAATAATGAGTAATATAGCCTACAAATTCATCCTTTCACCTTAACTTGGTGGTTAGCTACACATGGTTTTCATAAGAGGAAATGTAACAATCACCCTTGATTCTGATGGGCCTTCATAATCACCCTTGTAGGGTTAAATTTTAAGTCCCCTGATTTCTAAAATATCTATAATTCCTTTAATGCCCTCACTAAAACAATCTGAGTTATCAGACGGTTTTATTTCAGTTTCAAATCTGAATTTCTCTCGTGTCTCTCTCTCCATTTTCAAACGCCCCACCATCATCACCACCGAACGTGTTTTTCAGTCGCTATCTTCCACCACCACCACCACAACCGTCACCACCTCCACCATCGTTACAAAAACATTTCAGATCTGGAAAAATATCTTTACCGGGAATGAATTCTACAGAATAAACTCGTTAAATTTCCGCATCGATTTCAGATTAGATAAATTTTTGAATCTGAGAAACTTATCAGTTTATGTTTCTCTTTATCTTCATGGTTTTGATGACGAAGGTGGCGGAGATCTACGGTGACGACGGTGCTGGAGATGAAGATCCATATGAATTTAATGGTGGTGGTGGAAAAGGATATTAAATTTCTGTGAAGCTAATTGGTGGTGGTGATGGTGGCGGCGGAGGTAGTAGTGAAGATGAAGATCGAATCGGATGATGACGGTGGCGTCGGTATCTTTGGTATTGCCATTCCTATCCTTGTTTACAAAGGAATCGTCAAAGAATTTGTAAGTTGACCTAATTCCATCTCTTCTTCTTGATTTCCATTTTGAACATTTTGATCTGTTACGTTGTGTGGATCTTTCCATTTGTGCCTTAATTTTTGGATAATAATTCTGTTTTTTTTTTAACCTTGAATTTATCTTGTAAAATTTGTGAAACCTATTTCAGTTTTAGGTTATAATTTCAGAGATGAGAAATGACTTTTCAGCCTAATTAGCAATTACCAGGTTTAGACTAGCCAGAATATCGAAAATCTGATTAACCTGATTTCTGTTGGATTGGGGATACAGTTTTATATTGTACCATGTATAGTGTGAAAACTGGAATGTTGTAAACCAGCTTAAGAAGGAAGTGAGTATCGGTGACTTATACTTTGTCAAGACATTGGATAGAGTACCAGGTTTAGACCAGCTTATAGCTAGTATTCATGTAGCACTCTCTTTTTTTTT
>JAJJMA010227233.1:12712-28419 GCA_023529015.1 Papaver nudicaule
TAGAGATTGTGGTTGTTTGGATCGATTTACAGCCTTTGTTTTCGACCACGTCATGTTATATAGAACGCACGCGATTAATTTTTCCTAAATCGACGAGTTTCGATGATTTCGCGACGAGTTTCATTGTTTTGGTTTTAGAGAAGAAGAAGAGATAGGATTAATGTTTATGGTGAAGGAAGTTTTTTTTTTGGTTTAGGGATATGATTAAGAATATATAGGTTAATTAGTTAAAGGGTATACTAGTAATTTCTAGTGCTAATTGAGGGATAACTTAGACATTTCATAGCAAGGGTATTAGCGTAATTGTTGCAGTGGGAGGGGAGGCAGAATTTTTGGGTGGCTCAAAGCACGTTTCTAGAAAAATGGAAGTTTGCCTTCATAGCATAAGTAGTCTTACAAAGTTGGGTTAGAGTAAACCCAATAGCCATACACTTTGCTATTACATACTTGAAGGCCTAAGCCTGGTACAAGTTCCTAGTATAGTTTGGAGGAAGAGCGATTGGGCCAGCTGTCCTGAGAAGTTGCAGAACCAAAACACCATCCATCCATGTTTTGTTGATCCTTGTTATTGATCCATTGTTGTAAATGTCGACGTTGCTGTTGCTAAGAGATGGGAGAGGGATCTCCAGATACTCAAAAAGGAAGCGCAAGTTTTTGATTGACGAACCAAGAAGACCAGGAACATAAAGGTCACCAGGAAATTGTGAAACATAGGATGAAAAAGTCCAAAAAACACTGATGTGGTATAGCTGATGCTGAAAACGTTGCCAAAAAAGTCCAAAAAACACTTAGTGAAGTCACTGAAGTGAATGCTGAAAACGTTGCCACATTCCATTGTTATTTGTATTGTTGCTGTGGCTGAAATTGTTGCTGGTAACTCTCCCCCTCATGGTCACAACAGTTGAATTGGTGACCTGCTCCTTGTTGCTTATATTGTCTTGAATATCTCTCAGATCCTTAAATTTTCTTCTCTTCGAAGGAGATTATGAAGCACCAAGATCCGGTGTTGGGTCCAGATTGATGTGGATTGAAGCATTTTTGTTGCCAGAACAGCTTCTTCTTGTGTGTTTTTGCAAAGACTTGTCATGTCATTAGAGTGTTTGTAGTTGACCATCATTGTGGGAACTCCATTAAACATGTATACATTTAAGTTGGTTTGCGCCTCTGGATTCTTCGTATATGTAGCAACTAATTACGCATACTAGGGAGAGGACACTGGTGAGGGGGTGTCTTCCTTTGAATATGTCCTCTCCTCCATGATATGGCTAGGGTTGGTAGAAGGCAAGAATTGTCATTCGCTTTAGAGAGTCTGGAGGAGCCCTTATAAGTACCCATTCGTGTTGACCTATCCATGGACCGGCCCGAGGTGATGCCCGAAGATGAACCCGAGCCTTAACCCATGTATAAAATCGTATCTACTGAAATACCCGAACCCCGTTCTTTCCAAGTTCTTTGCGCACCTCACTTTCTGATAAATGCAAGCAACCAATAATGGGTTGTCACAGTTTTAATCTTCTTTATTCTTTCCTCCGAATATTATGTTTTCCTTCATAACCCCAAATCCCATGATTATGAGAATCTTTGTTTTGCTGTGCAGAATTGTCAGAGACTGTAGTAGACGTAATGTCAGGTCTCTTGTCAGTAGCTTCGTCAGTCAGAAGAATCTTTCCTCCAAGTGTTCGTGGTGTAGTTGGAGCCGATCTCCTTTTAGTTATAGGTGTTCATTGCCTTCCATCCTGTATCATAGCTGGATCCAGTTGATTTGGAACCTGCTGCTGAATTACCCGATTTGATGCATGTTGCTGAATGGACTCGTTCCCGCTCAATTTCTGGAACACATTCTGATGAACCTCACTGCTTTTGATTTTGGAGACGATGCAGTTGGACCCAAATCTGACTCTCCAATGTAATCTCCAAAGGATATAGTACCAACATTTTGCCTAGGCTGTTTGAGTGTTTTTGGGGGGTTTGTCACAGTTTTATCTCCCAAAACCGCATCTGTTAGGATAGTGTAGGTCATTATTCTGTTATCAATTCTGTTTGATGGGTAATTGGAGTTTTTTGAGAGGTAAATTCCTAAATAAGGATTTGGGATGAAATGAGCCAAACAACCACATTTAGTACAATTGAGAGGAAGTTTCTCAAAGACATATTGTGTCCATGTCCTTGCTTTATCAGCAACAACAAAATCTCCCTGACTATATGGGTTCCTAATGTCCATTCTAATCTTAACTAGGGGAATGACATTAAATAAATTAACATCTATTACATCACCTACTTTTCTAAGCAATCCTAGAATTGTGGATTCCTGACAATATTAATATGAGAGATTTTGAATCTATAAACCAAAAATAGCAATGTTTAAGCACTCATCTGAGTGTTTCCAGGAAAAAATCCCAATCTTCCACCAGGACTATGTAAGCACTAATCGCCCATTACTTGGTCTGCAGAATTTTGGTTTTGTCGATCTGATATTGTTAGAGCATGGCTCGGTCAACCTCACTAAGTGTTGGTATGTCAATCTTAGTTGTCAAGTTTAGTTATCAAAACTCGGCCGCTTGAAACACACATTAGGTAATGACTTCATTAAGTTAGCTTTAGGTTGTGAAAGATATTTGGAGGGATTTAGAGTCACTATTTGAAGTGTCGAAGAAGATCGATTCAAGAGGTTAGTGAATCTAAATAACGCGATTCTTATCTTTTACACTTGTGCTACAAAAGACAAAACATAACTTAATGCTTGAGCTTTATTTTATGACTTGATCACTTGTGATCAATGTTTCTTAAGATATAACTCCACGATATCGCTTGCAGTATTCGTTGTTGTAGTTATGACATTCTATATTTCTTAGAGCTTTCTTTTCTTCTCATCTCTAAGTCATATCAGGGTTTTCCTAAAACCTACGAGTTGGATAATAACAGTCTATATGATGTTGTCTCTGTAGTCATACGAGATTATATTCATCATAGTATTGTGTCTCGACTTACCCTGTCTGACTCTGTTGGATTGTTAGTATGTATATGTATGTACTAAAGTAATCGAGATCGTGACTCACACTTATATGGTGTAGACTCGACATACTGCTTTTTTGAGTTCGAAAACTATATCTTTGTTTGGCTCTGATTTCTAGAGTTCGAAATCATACATTAGATTTTGGACATATGAAGATCTAGAATGCCATATTACTTTTAGATTTCGAAATCATATTCCTAGTTTTATTTCTTATGGACTTTAGAGTTCGAAACCACAATGTGGGTTTTGGTAAACAATACTTAAATGTTCGAAACCATAATCCGGTTTTGGTCCATGAGCTATTGCGTCCAAAACTTAAATCTGAGTTTTGACCATAAGAAAACTTGAGTTCGAAACTATGTTTGCTGGCTAACAGTGACTTGAGAATCGAGACCAATGTGTCTTGACCATGTGAGTTCTAAAGGTCTAAAAATTAAAGACTTGGGTAATATTCCCAAAGGCTTATGTGAACCGGGAAATATACATGTGCGTCAAGGACAAAAAGGTGTGATGCTGAAACGTCGCTTGACCACATGGACTCTCAAGTTTGACACCAAACATTTGTAACGAATATAATATGAGTTCTTTGTTTCGAAACCTCAATGCAGTTTTGTTGAACATGAAATATAACGTTCGAAATCAAGTAATGGTTTCGCTATATGGAATTTAGATTTGAAAACCTTAATTTGGTTTTATTCATATGTACTCTAGAATCTGAAACCTAACATTTGGGTTTTTGCTAAACAAGATGTAGAGTTCGAAACCTAAATAAGGTTGTCTCAGAAAACGTATATTGAAGTTCAAACTCTATCTTTTTGGTTTGTGCTTCAACGAATTAATGAGTTTGAAATTCTCAGTTTGAAGTTTGAATTAGTTCATCTTCAATGTACAACTATGTTTAGTTTGAGTCATCATTAGAAATATGGTTTGTCTCTCTTGCTAGTTGAAACATGATTTCTACTCAATACTATATGTGATTAAATTGTCGTATTTATATACCACATGATCAAACACCCAATTGAGTATCTACTGGTGTTTGATGTGAATTCTCAAATATCATTAACGTGATCATCTACATTGGAATCGTGAATTCATGAGGAACACCAATGCTATTACTCGGAGAATCATGCACTGTATTTTCCATGGTATATCTTTATTGTATGATTCAGAATGTCCTTGAACCTACATGTTTACTTAAGCTTAACACACAAGGCTTGTCCATTTCTACTATGATACATTGTTTTATCGTTAGCCATTTGGACCTGATCGCACTTCCACCTAAGATATCGATCTGGCCCGTCCAGATAATATCCTTAGGAAGTGATGTTGACATTATCAAAGCTGAGGTCGACATTTGGAAGTAATAATACCATAAGATGGTTTTTGAATCTAAGGACACAGATTCGAATTGAACTCTATCCCAGGGAGTATATTTGGTAAACACCATATTTCGAATTAATGAAATATCCAAATATATCTTATTGTGTATTATTTGCTTTAAATGCTTTAAGATCTTTTGTTAAATGTAAAAATACCAAAGTATTAGATTTCATTAAATGCAATATTGAATCAATATCAGGAATTTGGAAGTTGAAATAAATTTGCTTTAAAGAATTTCTGAAATTACTTTGCCTCATTTCAAAGCTAAGCCTTGGTCATATAAATATGAGTCTGTATCACTCCTTCAAGCTTTGTCCCTCTACCAAGTTTCATTCTTCGGAAAAGTAAACTTGAGATACCCGTTATTCCTTTCAGTACGCTAGAACTTTTGTTCTCCGTCTGGATTAGTGTGAAACTTTTCTCTTGGGGATCGAGAAGCCTAGAAGTACCTCTTCAGGGAAACCAGTTTATGTTTACTAGTCTTCTTTGTATTGTACTTTGTTCTGTTCTCTCACGTCTATCAAAGTCTTACGATCCTGTTTATTCTAAGGGTTCTTCTCTTCTGACATAAGGCCACTCAAGATCGTAGTGATAAGTACATCTTTTTATCTATTGACCTGGATTTGTAAGTAAGCCTCTTTCGGTTTGTGTGCCAACCTAATAGATATCGAGTTTAATCAAGATCGTTATTTTGGATTGTTTTGTTTTGCAGGTACTTTGTTCATCAAGTTCATCATATTGTACGCATCCAAAATTGCTTGATTTCAACTGGGACAACAAGGTTACTCTTTGATTAATATCGAGAGTTTGGTTTCTAAACCTGGTTTGATTTCTCGAGGGGTTTATTACCAAGTAAACTTAAATATCCTCGCTCTTGGTGTAAAACGACTTTTGTGAAATATCTGTTAGGATATCATTTAGTGGTTTGACCTACCACTATTTGGTTGTTGTCCGAAAAGGTTGTAGTCGTCCGATTGGAGGTCGGGTAGCGATAGTCTTCACGAAGGACTGTTGAAAAACTCTAGAGAAGACAACTAGTGTGGTCACCTTGCTGTGGTTGGAGGCGCAAGAATACCGAGGGGAAGCTTTGTAACTAATAGTCGTATTAGGATCATATTGTTTCAACCAACTAGTCTGAAGTCTGAGAGTAGGTGTGTTTGCGTCTTAATTCTTAAGAGTATTCAAAACTGGACTAGGTCCCGGGGTTTTTCTACGAGTTTGTAGTTTTCTCGTTAATTCTTGTGTGTACTTTACTTTATTTCCGCATTATATTTGATTCATCATTTATAATTAAAGTATCGTACTTGTATGTTAACATAGTCTTTTGGTATCTTGTATTGATTCCCGTTGTGTGATTCAATCAGTTACGAAAGAGATCTAGTTCTTGAGTTCTTGATTACATGAACCGTTCAAGGTTGATCTTATAGGTTGCAAAATAAAAGATTGGTCGTGTACTCGGTACCCTCGTCTTTTCAGATGCTTCATGTTGACTTTGAACATTACTCTTCCAATGATTGTCTCAATACGAGTAATGTTCATGGGAGCCCGTTTACCTTTAATCAATTCTTTGAAAGCAAAGAAAGAGATATTCCCCAACAACTTTAACCGCCAAACAGATGTCCATGCGGTCTTGCATGAGTGTCTTCATTTTCTCTGTAATGTTGAATTCATCTGATTCTTGCACTTTGTCTTTACCTTTCTCTTGTCCCATCTTAGCTGACTTTAGTTGTGTAGGGTTTGATTTAGGTAAAGTAGATTCTATCAAAGTTTTTTTTTTCTCTGTTGTTTAGAAGGAAAAGTAGTGCTTTGTTCACTACTTTGTTGTTTTTTATCAGAGGAAAGTGAGGGAGAATGGGAGTGGTACTGAGAAGAAGAACTAGTAGAGAATTTTTTGTTAGAATATGGATCGATGAGGAGAAAAAGGCTTAAATTATGTTAGTTCGGTGGTTCATTATTGTCTTTGCCTCGGTTAGGCTGAGACAACACAGATTGTCGTAAAGGCTTTATAGGCGTGTTAGAGAGGTGGTTATCGCAGTGGTGTTTATTGATAATGAGGTGGGTAGTGGACTATGTGGGTATATATTGGGCGTCGGTGAATCCGCAACCATGATTGAGAAACAAAAAGAAAAACTAAAGGAAAATCTAAGTAGCTTGCAATGCATATAAAGAACAAGATAGAAAGAAGTTAAAAAGCTAACAAGGATAGTGCTTAGAGTTTACCTTCTAGTATGCCGAATACATACATAATCTCGTAACTCAAACCAACTAGAATCTACCTTGCATGAAGCTTAAATCTTACACTAAAACTGAATCTAAAAGACTATCTTGCATGCATTTAGACTGAACTAGAGTGGCTCAGAACAGGAAGAGAAAAGCATGAGTGAAAGGTACGAAATCTCTTCTATCTTCCCTTAGCATTGCTTCCCTACCTCTCTTTCAAAAGACGATTCTCGTTCCTCCCATGTCATGTCAACTATGCAAACTCTTAACTAAGCGAATGAAGTATCAGGTTAATGGAATGTTTTAGTCTAGCCATTAGAGTTTCCTCTACTCTCTCTCTCTCTCTTCTCTTGATTTATTGGTGGTGCGTTGTGATGAAACTACGACTCATTTCACGTGTTTAGTGTTAGTGTGAGTGTGTGTAATGTTATGTGCAAGTTATATGAGTGTCATGTGACTTGTGTGTGTTCATATGCACGTGTGTAAGAGAGGTTGAGAGTATCGATTTACAGTTAAGCATATTGAATAATCTCTAAGATTTTGGCTAATAGAATAAAACCTTACCCAAATCATTTAATTTTCACCATTCCAAGCTGCTTTTGTGCCCACAAAATCAATTCATGAGCAATAATAATATTGCTCATGAATTGATTGACACTATGAAGTATAACAGTGGCTATGGTGGACCTATGACCCTTAAGTTGGACTTATCCAAAGCTTTTGATAGACTTGAATGGAACTTTTTGATCGGTGTTCTTAGGAAATTTGGTTTTAGTAATGTTTCTGTAATTTAATTGGGCCTCAACTAAAAATAAAAGATTTAGTTACCAAGTCAAATGTGGGTAACCACAACAATCTTCGCCATACCCTAGTTATTCTTTTTCTTCTCTTTCGTCTTTTATCACACATGTACAAATTCAAGAAATAAGAATTGTCAATGCGATTACATTGATTGTTTAGGTGTAGGTTTCTCTTGTTTGTAATATATTCGGCCATGGTCGAAACTCTTTAATTTTAGTAACCACTATTTGAATTGAAGCTTTAAAATTCAACGATGGTTGTGTTGCTTGATTTAATTTCACTGGTTTTTTTTCCTAATGATAACATGCAATATCAGTTGCATCTTATATGCCATCATTGACAAAATCAAATGGAATCTACATAAACCAATTTTTAAAACTACCAACATGATCATACTATGGGTTTTTAAATTAGGGAAAGATATATTTTTCACTCTTGAAAATTAAATTATTTCTCTTGGCTGGATTTGTAATATGTTAGGAAATCGCTGTGAATTTGTAAATTTGAGTCCAGTTAGAACTGAAAAAACAGGGGTACTGAAATACTACCAACTTTTCGTTTGGGCTCGTGAGTCTTATGGTAAGATATGGACGATCTCAAAAATCAATATCCAAATCTGATAACCTGAGTCGGATCACAAGTAATCGGTCCAATGCAAGACAAGTCTTGACAAATCCTCTTGATGGATTATGGACCAACTCGACGGTTATGAATAACGTACTTCTTGTTTATGCTTTAATTATATAATCAGAGAATATAATGCGGAAAGTAAAGCACACAAGACACCAGAGATTTTTTTAACGAGGAAACTACAACCTGTAGAAAAACCTCGGGACCTCGTCCAGAATGAACACCGCACAGTACAAACTGTCTACAAACACTAGCCTACTATAAGACTTCGGTCTGGGATGTAGCAGAGACCATCTCTAGCCCTCCACGAGAATTGGCTATTGTCGCACTCCTTACGTCTCTAGATCCCCCACAGATCGTCACGCACTTGATTCCCCTAGCTGACATCCTTTACAGGCCTAGGAGTTGCTTTAACCGTTGTTAAAGGCTTGTGTCAATAATTCCGGCTTTGCAGCCTCAATTATCAACTGTATGTTTGAACTGTCCTCTATCAGTTTGACATACGTAAAGCGACTTCCTTCGGATTGCTCCAGGTCATACGGAAATCTACTTACAAGATTGGGCTTACGCTGAAAACCTAGTAATCAATGCCAAACTTGTCTATACCTCAATTGTAAAAAGAATCACTTAAGAAACTTATACAATTGGAGCTAACTGGGTCTTACAACATGTCGTACATCCTTGCGTTGCTTCCTTAAACCCAGTAGTGGCGTATCAGTTCTTGAATGGCCTTATTGCAGAAGAAAAGGACCGTAGAATAGACAAGAACGCAATTAGGCAACCAAGGTTACAGGTTAATCCGATTTCAACTACTAAGGTCTCAATCTCCTACCTGTGCTTCCCAACTCTCAAGAGAAGTCTTTATAGTCGTTAGGTAAATCCCATAGGAGGATGACTATACCACAACAAGCTTTCACCTAAGTGAAAAGAGTTTACGATCAATTCTAAAGATAAACTTCACGTATGCTTGATGCTTGTGGGTTTCGTTCTGAAACCCTCTATTTATAGCACTCAATAAGATAGGTTGCTTAGGAATAAAGCAACTAGTTACTTGTTCCACAAGTTTAACAAGTGCCCATGTAAACGAACTCGTTACTTGACTTGCACACAAAGAAACCTAGATTTATTTCAATTGGAAATCTTTATCATTTATCTGCCAAATGATTTGTTAGCTCAAAATCACTTTAAGATTGATATCCAACAGACTAGAGATAATCTTTATCTTATTGACACATTGAAAATCGTTAGATGGACCACAAAAGATATTTTCGTGATAACCAAGTCCAACTAAGAGATAAAGGAGTCATAAGTTTAACCCGTGTGAAATTCCAGAGAATATTCAGTTGGACGGTTCGGGAACCGTCCTTCTGAATTCCGGCCAAATTCATCGAATCTATGGTTCACGTACATGTACGTGTACAAATTGATGTTTTGGAACTCAGGAGTGAAATCCGGAGTCACTGTTCACGAACCGGTTCGTGAACCGCCATTGTTCAGAATTAGGGTTTAGCTGGATCCCCTGGAAGTTTTGGGCTGGGCCAGTACTTAGACGTGTTATTACGCCAGCTATAATCGACTGGACTCTTGCTCAAGAGTACTCCTTTAGATTCACCCATATCCTACAAGTGATTTGCAAGCAAACCATTGCTATGGAAAATGGTATCGAATCTATCTCACGCATCTTGTAACCTTAGCATTTGTGGAAACCAATATAACATAACACATGGTTATGTAGACAAGAATACAATCTCAATCGCTATTAGTATCTCTACTAAAGTAGTCGACTATTTCGAAAGATAGAATAAGTAGAATAGAAGAATTTTCATTAAAGTCATAACTCCTACTAACCTTTTGTCGATGAAGAATAATTGATGTCTTCTTTGTCTTCACACTCTTCGTCTTCAAGGTCTCTACTACTTTTTCTATATCCCAATTCCGAAATCTAAACTCTAGTAGGCTAAATCAAGATTGTGTTTTGACACCTAAAACTGACAGCTAGCTTTACATACCAACGCTAGTGGGTTTGACCGGACAAGACCCTAACAAGAACAACAAAAAGAAGAAGGAAGAAGAAATTGGAGTCACTCATGTTCAGGTGGGCTAGGAGTGAATAAGATCCTTAATAGGTTAATCCAATAACAAATCCAGCAATAGGTTTTGGTTACCTACTTTAATGTTGGTTTTCGATATTTATTATCTAAATGTGGGGTTATATTATTCAAATGTGGGGTTGTATTTAGTCACTGCCGTTTAATTTATCAGTGTATTGCTACTAATAACATTTCTATTGTGTTGAATGATCACCCTGTCAAGATTTCAGACGCATTAGAAGGATCTGCAGGTAAGGGGATCCTTTATCCCCTTAACTCTTTATTTTGGCCAGGGAGTATCTAAGTATGCCTGAATCTGCACATGTTATCGATAGTATTAAGGCAGCTAGGAGTACCCCTGCTATTTCTCACTTACTTTTTGCAAATGATATCCTCATTTTTGCAAATGCAAATATGAAGACATTGATGGTATTATGGAAATTCTAAATATGATTGGCATCTATTCAGGTCAGTTGCTTAACTTTAATAAGTCATGCATTTATTTCATTAAAATCTAAGTGATCATCACTGTGAGAACTTAGCCAAAGCTTTAAACATGACAATAATAAAGGACTCAAAGAGGTATCCAGCTGCCCCTTTTGTATTAGGGATAAGTAAAACTATTTCTTTCATCCTAGTAGGTTTGACCAAGCAATGCTCTAATAGATTCAGATCATTTTAATCACCATTATCCATGATAATCGGTTATATCTTCCCATTGTTGTGTACATGTATTACTTGTACTTGTACTGATCAATAATATCAATACGCAAACCCAAGTTTCAAAAAAATCACAATTTTAATTTTCTGATATTCAATTTAATTTTATCTTCTTCCACGCAAAGTAATCATAGCCCACTATTGAATACTGCTTCTAAGAAAATTTCATAACCTCTCCATATTTGGAGAGTTTCTAACTATAAGTGACTGCATTAGAATGCATCCCTTTTCCCTCATATTTCATGATCATTGATCATGAAATCTCCACGAGTTCTAAAATCGTTATATCACTCATCTGAGTGTTGTCTAAACCATGTCCATGTGAACATAATACCAATGACCAATGGGATCAGAATTGGATATGTTATTGATGGTGAACCACTTAATAGGAGTTGTTTTTTCTTCTAACAATTAGACAAGAAAATACACTTGTGTCTCTTTTCTTCTTGCCCAGGTACAGTGACAACAAAAAAGGGGAAAGCAGATGCCATTGTAGTACAGTGGTAAAGTTGCTGGGTGGTGATACCAGCGACCTGGGTTCGAATCCCGTCCGCATCGGGGTGGGGGGGATTTTTCTTTATTTTCTTTGCCTAGCTACCTGGGCTTGTAGGTAGTGGGCTTCGGTCCAACCTTTAATATAACCTTTCATATTCAAAAAAAAAAAAAACAAAAAAGGGGAAATCAACCATCTTTACGTAGCCAAATACGGGTTCAAACTTTCCAAAATTGTTGGCAGTTAAACCTCTTTGATTTGAAAATACAAGTGTTTTTACACATGATTAGGAACTACAATACAAGGTAATCAAACATGTAAGTAACCAAAGTAAAATAATTACACTTAATAGAACACATGTAAAATCATTGTTATTCGTTTTTTCATCCATGTAATCAAGAACAACACCAATCTTAATTATAGTGATCACACACTTTGAAAAGGCGAGGGTACCGAGTACACTACCAAATTCTTTTTCACCAACAACCTATATAGACAACTTTGTACAACCTTTGCGGAATTAAGGTTGAATTACCTAAGTCTCTTTTTGTACTGATAATTCACACAAACATGAATCAATACAAGTTACAAAAAAGCAATTGTTAACATACAGTGATTTACACAATATAAATGGTAAACATATAATGCAGAAATGTAAATCACACACAAGATTTTGTTAACGAGGAAACTGCAATCCAGCAGAAAAAAAAACCCTGGACCTCGTCCAGACCAAAATGAATACTCTTAAGAATTAATACACCATACACGCCTACTATCAGACTTCGGTCATGATGGCTAAAACACTTGATCCAATTAACGACAATCAAATGCTTCCCCTCAGTATTCCTGCGTCTCCAATCACAAAAGTGATCCCGCACATGTAATCCCTTGAACCTCCAATCCAAGAGTTGCTTCACAGTCCTCGTGAAGACTACCGCTACCCGACCTCCAATCGGATGATTATATTTCCTTATGAGACAATAGATCAATACGGTAAGGAACCAAAGCCGTAGATTCAACCAAATATCACAATTCAATGTGTGGTGGTTCCATGATACCGAATCAAGCCTATTATGTATATATATTAATAAACTGCTTGATTTGAACTATTTTCTTATGTCTATGATATTAATCAAATAGACTACTTGTTCTTGTCCCAGATTCAATCAAGTCCTTTAATGGATACAAAGGTGTTCTTGAGGATAATCAAGAAACTTTAGCAATATAAACAAATCCAAATTAACAACTTAATTCCACTTGTAGAGTCTATCGGTTTGACACACGAAAACAATATTTCGCTTACAAATCCAGGTTGATAGAAGTCTAGCTCCAGAAACTCTACAACACACCTTGAGTGTCAATGATATCAGAAGAGCATTGACATAGAATAAATAAGGTGATCTATGCAGATATGGAGATGGTCGGATTACTATCAATATGATAGCTCCTACGCTTCTTGGTCCTGTTGGAAGCCTTTCCAAACTCGACTTGTTAACAACGAGTATAAAATTCGAAGAACTCTAATTGGTATTCTAGCAAAGAAGAAATGCTAGAAGGACAAAGCTTGAAAGAGGAAATGCATATCTTTTTATAGTATTTCGACTGAGGCATGTTTGGCAAAGGGAAAGTCCGGAACATTAATGAGAATTGAATAAGCATTCAATTCTGCATTAATCGCATTTAATGTAGACTTTACTACCTTTGACTTCAAATGATGAAACAATAAATGAATACAAGGTTTTATTTATTATAACAATAATTACTTGATACTCTTATGAAAACTGTCCATAGAACCGGTTCTACTTGGCACTCGGTTTCTGGGACAATAATGATTTCGCCTAGTATCAAAGTACTTCTTCCAAAGTTAATATGATGACAACATAATCTTTGAATGTTGTCGTTAACTTGATCCTAGATTCCAAAAGAAAGGAATGAAAAGATCCAGGTGAAAGTATTGGACCAATTCGAATTAACCTAATCAATAGAACATTGCAGCAATGCGAAGGTATGTCTTATTGTGTCATGTAATGAAGTCTTGCATGAATGCACAAGTTCATGACCATGTTGAACCAAATCATACTTTCAAGAATAGATCATTGAAACACATAGTATGATTGATGAATAATCTTCACATTCCATTTTCAAGTGCAAGAAATGAAATGTGGACAAGGAAATCGATTTCAATATAGAGGGATCGATTCCGTGTGTAAAGTGTATTGATTCCTAGTTAGGGAAATCAATATACTTCTTAAAGGAGATTGATTATACACGATCTCAAAGTGGATTGATTACAAACTAGTGCAATGCATACCACATATTGTGTAAATCGGTTTCTGGCATTGGTGTTCGATCTACTACCATTAGGAGATCGATTTCTAAAAGCAGAAATCCATTCCTAACTTAAGGGAGATCGAATCCACCATATGGTATTCGATCCAGGCTTAAGTAGATTGATTACCAATTAAGGGAATCGATACCTAAATCTAGAAATCGATAACTAACCAATGGTAATCGATCCAAGCTATAGTGGACTGATTTCTAATAAAAGAATTCGAATCTTAGCATTGGAATTCGATACCTATAATGGTAATCAATTCCTTTGCATGGTGATTGATTTCTAGTCCATACAAAACTAAAAACTGGCTTTGTTGCTTTGTGAAAACTCACTAGCACTCTGAATGCACAATATAGTCGGATTGGAAAACCCTTATCAATATTAATGTAGGCATTCAGAAAATGAAGATGAACTTCATAAAACCATTCACCATGAACAACTATTCATAATACAAAGTTCCTAAAAACTTGTATTGAATTGGTTCGAGGAAAACGGTAATGGAGTATAAGAAGAAAACTCAATTTAAGAAATACTTTCAGGTCATGGAACTCAAGAGAAGAGAGTTCATAGACACTGTCGAATGTACCAACAGTCACAAGCTTCAATTAGAGTAATCGTTCAGCTCAAAGTAGGGGACCACTGGAATCATAGTGTCTAGAAGGACTAACCCTTTTGCTGAAGGAGGATATTATCATTTGTTCTTCATTCGTCTTCAGTTCTTGATCAGTCTTCCAGATATACCAGCCATCGTCTACCTAACGGTCTAACCTAGTGAAGTCTGACTATTATTAGACATGTTCAAGTGTACGAGTTTTGAACATACATTATGACAACCAAGCTTGACATACCAACGCCTGGTGGGGTTGACCGAGCATGCTCTAACAAACTTCACGATGGTGTTTCCTGATCATGAGAAGAAATTTGGTTTAACAAAATGTTTGAAGGTTATATGCAAACACATCTACCTACACCCATACTAGTCTTGCACCAAATGATCTAGTATCATCTACGATGATCTAGTAGTTGTACAACATGATATAATGAGCCATCAACAGTTGTACGAATGAATACACTAAAGATGCATGCACAATACTTGACACATGATACATACACATATAAAAAGTGTATCATGTATTGAATAAAAAATCGGGTTAATAGTGTTAACTAATGTTTGGCAACAAAGATTAGATGATGTATATAATATTGTAGTCTGATCTATTTCACAAAAGCAAAGTGGATTAGTGCACTAGACGATTATCCTAAAGAATCGAAAATTACGAACAACATAATTTAGTCTTAAGATTGCCGCACATTGTGCGCTTCGGTTTCTCGGAAATCAGTGCGACACGACAAACATAAATACTAACAAAGAGAAAAGATAAAAAAAACTTATCGAATTGGTTAATCGAGGCGAGGGTCACTCTGTCCTTAAGACTAGTTCGTCTCCATATGGTGCTCACGGTTTTACAGACGTAGTCTCCCAAGATACACCGATCACGTCTTGCAATAAATCGCACTATAGTTCTACTCAGACGAATGTTTATAATTAGTGTGCTCTTAATGACTCAGACTCTTGACACTCTTTGTTTTTCCAAAACTTGTTTAAAAACTCTTACAAATCTAATAGAAAAGATGGGTATTTAGAGAGTCAATAAATAATGACTCTACAAGGTATCTCTTCACCCATAAATGACTCGCCATGTCTAACGATGACTCTCCACAACACCTATTCACTAACACCTCATTTGGTTGGGAAAATTGGAAGCTAGGTAATCCGATTCTAAGGGATTACTCTAGAATCCAATTCTCTCAAAATAACACAATTCTATTACACCAGTGCAATACAATCCTAGATAAAAATAAAGGTAATATCAGACTACCTCGACCAAATGTAATATTTCTGAAGATGAATTGAATTATCCTATAATTGGACTATTAGGGTTCCAATTCTTCCAATTAAACAAGGTGTAAGTGTCTTAGATGAAATGACTTAATCCAAAGCACGCCTCTTGAAATTTGAAATTT
>JAJJMA010227233.1:46727-58594 GCA_023529015.1 Papaver nudicaule
CAACCACAATCTACAAGTATATTAAGCATTTTTGTGACTTCATTTGCCGCACTTTTGGTGAAAGATACTTGCGTCAACCGACAACTGAAGATGTGAGGAGGCTTTTAGCGGAGAACGCGGCAAGAGGGTTTCCAGGAATGCTCGGTAGTGTGGATTGTATGCAATGGCCGTGGAAGAATTGCCCGGTTGCTTGGCAAGGAACTTATCGAGGTAAAGACAAGGAGAGTTCGTTGGTGTTAGAAGCGGTTTGTTCGTTTGATTTATGGTTTTAACATATTTTTTTCGGAATTCCGGGGTCCAACAATGATTTAAATGTGTTGGGACACTCACCACTCTTTGATAGGCTTCTTCAAGGATTAGCTCCACCGTGCAACTTTACCATCAATGGGCACCATTACGACATGGGTTATTACTTGGCCGATGGTATCTATCCAAAGTTGCAGACAATTGTACAAGCTTATAAAGTAACATTGAACATACCTAACCGTGTTAGGTATAGCAAGTATCAAATGGCAAAGAGGAAGGATGTTGAGAGGGCTTTTGGCGTTCTCCAATCGGTGTACAAGGTCGTTGGGTCCCCATGTAAGTATTGGAAAGAAGGTGACATGAACTTGATAATGAAATGCTGTGTAATCTTGCATAATATGACTGTTGAGCATACTCGTCGTGCCAAAGAATGGGGTGAGGTTCTTCCAGAGCCGGTAGTTGAATACACTGGCCCTGCGGTATATTACAAGAATTTGCTTGATCTGGTGAGGTACCACATGTTGCGAGCTGATCTCACCAAACACATTTCTTTGCGTCCTGCAAGGGGAGAACGGGATATCCTAGTGGAGTCGAGCATTTCGGGGTCAGATTTAGAGTATGTACAACCTGTGCCACGTTCTTCGGATCCCACATCCACTGATTCATACGAGTCTTCAAATTCGGATGATGATGAAGCAGTTCCTTGGGTGGCTGACCTCGATCCTAAGTTCAATTATTACGAAGCTCATGGGTTGGACTATTTGGGGAGGGAACCAGGCGTTGTATCTCAAGATGATGCACCAGTGATTCAACCTATGGATGTTGACCATGAATCGGAAGAGGAATATGGTGATGATGAGTGTACCCAACAACCGGATGATACTGATTCTTATGCATCCACTGATTCAGAGCGGTCTTCGAACTCGTATTATGATGATGTTAATTTGGCTGATGATTAAAGATACTTAGTGATTCCAAATTAAATTAAAAACTTAAATTACATTCCGTTCAGTACACAACTATGGTTTGTAATAACTTTATTTTCAACATAAACTGCATTTGATGGTTCAGTACACAATTACTGCTTTTTCCTTGCTTTATACTACAAAGTTCTATTAAATTTCACAGTTATTTCTGCCCATTCATGCTCGGTCACAGGAGCAGTTGAAGGTGAAGCATAGTTGTTTTCGCCCCTACCCGCTAGTAGGGTGGAGAACTTCTTCGATTTTCCGCAGGAGCCACAAACAAGATACATGTTGTCTCCATCTGTACTTGCACCCCTAAATTGAATTTCAAATATTCCGTTGCATATGGGGCATTCAGACCCCGCCCATGGACAATTGCCTGACCAATGATCAATCTCCCCACAAGAGTAACAAGAGTGGTTCTTGTACTGCTTGGGAGTGGAATAATCTTCCGTTTGAGATGTTTTACCTCCCTTGATAGCCTCATCCAACCATTGAAAAGATCGACATTCTGGCTTTTGACACTTGAGAAACAACCCAGCAGGGTTCTTTGGTGTATTCGACTCGATAATCTTGCATAACCCATTACAGTGTTTATTTGGACAAGCCGAGTACATCCATGGGCAGAGGGCACTTTTGTGTTTTTCCGATTGACAAATTCCACATTTGATGGCGGAAGAGCACTGCAGTGTAATAATAACAAGATGATTAAAAGAACAACTACGACACAATGAACGTTTCAAGAAAATAAATTAACCAACCTTTGAGCATTCCATGATTACACTTCTGATTGGGTTGAGGATGTGAGTGTTTAAACTGCTAACATTTTAGTTATTTATAGATGACAAATAGCCGTTAAAAATTTAGCCGTTATGGAAATTGTCGTTAGAGAAGTAGCCGTTAGGAACATATTACCCTTTAAGAAAATAGCCGTTAGGGAATTCGAAATACATTACTAGATTCGAGGTTTACAAACAAACAGTACAACACTTGATTTTAATTACATTTCATAAGGAAATTATTTAAACTAGATGGAAATACTAAGTTGACGTAGTCTTTCATTGATTCTTCGGTGGTAAACCTCAGGGAGCATAACCTGGTTCACTATCCCTCAACAGGTCATAGCAACCCTCGAATGCAAATACTTCGCCACGTTCTTCGAAAAATAGGGATGATGCGTAGGCTTTCTGAAAAATATTTAAAAACAAGGGTAAATTATAGTTACTTAAATGAATCACATACCCACGTAAGGATACTTACCACTTGTTCTTCAGTCCAGGAGGGTTGTTCTTGAGTGACTATACGCATGTACTTGGCAAATAATTTAGAATCTCGTGAAATACTGCCATATCTAACATTGAGAGATATGCATGACCTTCCATTGGGGTTTCCTCTGTTAAGCCTATGAAAGACTTGAAGAATACTGTGCCATAGAACTTGGGACGGTCGTGTAGCATTAACTCGCAACGTTGGGGTGGCGTTAATCTCAGCCATTCTCGTGATATAAGCATTTGTAAGAGCAATATCTTCAGCAGTGGTAAAAGCAGAACCCATACTATTCTAAGCTATATTTGAAACTTTGATATCACTGAAATGTCGAATTTGCAAATGTGTATTGAGTGGGATGAATTTGTAGTTTGGAGGTTTAGATGGGTTGGGTTTTATAGTGATAAAACCCAACGACTCTCTTTGTTACCGTTATGTTTTCAAATTTATAGCCGTTGTAGTTTTTATTATTTTCAAATTTATTATAATAAAATAGAATAATTAAAGGGTAAAATTTAAGAGTTCATTGATAACGAGATTGTGATTACATTACAGAAATTACAAATAAAATAGTAAATATAAACTAGTTAAATGACATAGTCATTACCTTGAGGGAAATTAAAATACCATACACTCTGAAAATAAATTGGTAAACACAACTCGTACTATTACACTCAAATGAACGTGTTGATTTTTAATCAAGATCGTATCCCGGGATATCGTTTTTGAATATTTGATAGCATTCATCGAACTTAAAGATGCTTCCTGTTTCAGTAAAATACTCAGACTTCGCCAACATGTATCTATGTTGGGCAGACGATTGTGGATGACGGGCTTGAACATCAGCAAGAACGATAAGAAATGTATCCACTTCACTTTTGATCATCCTAAATCGATATTGAATTGTTCGCCTGGTCCTTCCAGCGTTATTCTCACCATTATCGTGGAACAAGACAAAAATATCAAAGATGCGGTCCCAGAGAATGTTGTTCAAGAGCCCATCTTGAATCCCGACAGCTGCGCCGACAGTGATAGCTACCCAAGCTTGATGTGGAGGGTAAAACCCCTCGGGACACGTGTCAGAGATCCAAGAAGCGAGATCGCGCCAGAGGAACTAGCAGCGAAGCCTCGGGATCAGACCAAAGAAGGGTAAGACCGAGGATACCGAGAGGAGAATCAGAAGAAAGAGATTCGGGCTCCGCCCCAAAGGACCAAAGCCCCAGAGCCGTCTTCGGAGTACTGCCGAAGGAACCGCCTTACTCGACAAGGACTGACACCACCACGATTGAGTCCCTTGTCTTATTAGCTGTAAACCACCCAAGCTCGGTCTATATAAAGCAAGCTTGGAGAACATTGTAAGGGTTGGAATCTTTTGGGTGTAACCTAAGCGGCAAGAGAGGGATTAGGTCTGTATCTCCTCTAGCTCCTTAGGATCAAAATCCATGTAGTTGCAACACTGAAATAAATACAAATCTTCATATGTTTAGTCTTGAGATTATTGTCTTTTACATATCTTCGGTATTTTTCTTGAGGTCTATGTACCTTGAATCATGTTTAAATCACTGTATGTATGAGTAAGATCTGAGGGCTATAGAACATCATGTACCTATGCAAATTTTCTACTCATACACTTGAACAAGAGCAACATCTTCTGCAACCGTAAACCTCATAGCCATATTAAAGAAAAATGAAAGAGTAAAGTGAGAATTTTTAGTAAGAGTTAGAGTGAAAAATCAATGCAAAATGTATTGATTGGGATGAATTTTGAGTTAAGAAGAGTGGGGGGTTTTTATAATGAAAGTTCCCAACGGATGTATTTTTTATTGTAGCAAATCCGCCCGTTGGAGTATATTTTACCGTTGAGAAATAGGGGTGTAAGAGGGGTGTGAGGGAAAAAAAAGTCAAGCAAAAATAAAAATCGAGGGGCGGACACTCAGTGAGCACCAAATACTTGGCGTACACTGAAAGGACGCAGGGTACGTATACTGAGTGTACGCCCCATAAAAACGACTTAAAACTTGTAGCACATGTGAGACAAGTTTTAAGTTGTGACACAACTTTTACACAAATTTTAGGTCTTTTGACCTACTATTCATCAAAAAGGTGCACCATAGTGCTTGCTCTAAGTTAAAGGTTTTAGGCACATCTTCCGTGCCTTTCATAGGCCAAGGGTATTAGTGGAATTAGGTGTCTCTGCATATTCGATCCAGAGAGTTAAATCAGTAAACCCTTATATCTTATGTTTATGTCTCCCCCTTTCTGGAACATAAACAAAAACCCTTGTTTTGTAAAAAGAGAGAGGTAACAACAACTTCTCCTCCACCTCCTTCAGTTCTAATGGCGAAGCGTGAGCTTTCCAGTACTTTGAAGAACCTAAAGGTAATCTTCGGACCCTAATTATCTATGTCTAGTATATAATTTATATGATCTTTTACTCAAATTGGGTTTAATTTGTTACTTCAGTTCATGCAAAGGGGATCTCCGAAAGTGGAAAAACCTAAACAAGAAGAAGAAGTAGTAGTAGAGGTTAAAGAAGTTAACAACTTTTCTTCACCCAATAATACCCAAAAGAAAAAATGGTACCTTTGTTTTAAATATGTTTCCTCTTTGTATATTATTGGTTTTACATCTTTAATCAATGTTGTACGGGAGAAAAGCTTGTTACTTGATTGTGTCTACCATCTGTTACTAATACAAAGCTATGATTTTGAATAGGTTCCAGATAGACTTGAGCTGCTTAACTTAACTAGAAACCCCTTTTGCCAATGCCCTAATTGAAGATAGAGATAACTGAAAAAGACCTCTCAGTTTCAGGGTCTGTGAAAGTACCCCCAAGGACTATTATTTAGGTTTTAAGGTCTAGTTTTTGGTTCACGTATAGCATTTTCATTACGTACTCAGGCACCAAGAAAGTGCTGGTTAAGGTTAATGCTTCAGCAAAGTACCAAAATGTGGGAGTAAAACAATAATACACTCTTGATGTTTATGTTGGTGCTACCGCTTGTTTATAGTGATTGATTCGTGAAAACCAAGTTGAATTGGTGAGAGTTAAGGACTCGTATGAACAAGTCTGTGGCCAACTTTTGTGGCACCTGTTGTTGTATTTCTGTTTAGAAAGCATGGCCTCGGTGATAAAGGTTCTTTACTCTTTAGTGAGGATGATTTCCATATGGTTTAGCTGTGAGAGCCATATGGAAGAAACAGATAGCGTGTTGAACTCAGCAGTAGTTAGGAAGTTGCAACTCCTGCTGCAATAGTTGGATTTGGTTGGCCTCAACCAGGGACGGACCCATGAGGGCAGAACTTGAAATTTCACCTGGGCTAAACACTAAATTAGGCTTATTAGACACCTACAACATAGAAAATTAGGCTTGAGGATTTGGGGACGGACCGGGGCTTGAGCTCAGTTTATCTCTCCCTTATGTCCGTCCCTGGCCTCAACCTTTCTCTTGCTTCATTCAGCTATTTTAGTTTAGCTTGCCAGTTGCCACACTCCTTCAGAACTTGTTGTAAGACTATGCTGTTATGGGTTTTTAAATTTTTATAAAGCCTTTTGCTGCACTTTATATTTATTGTACAAGAGGTTGCGTGAAGTTGTCAAGTTCATTCTTTATACAGGAGAAATACTTTTGTCATTGTTATACTGTATATTTTAGCTGTCTAACAGTATCAACCATATGAACTGCAAGTTTATGAGAGATGAAGCAATCTTCTAACTTTATCTGTTTATTTCCTGCAGCGTTGTCATATTAGAAGGGAATCCCCATCCAGGTTCGGTGAAAGGAAGGATGTCGTTTCAAAGTTTTAATCCTGTAATCGATGTGAGTATCAAGATATAAAGTAGCTTTGTCCATTTTAGTGTTTCTTCCCAAAACCTGTCCTCCTTTTGTGGCTTTCACTCTAATCTCAAAGTCCTATTTTGGTAGAAATTGAATGAAGAAGCAGCAAATCCCGGTCAATCACAAATGCCCTCCTCTAGTTCTGATGGGAAAACACCCGATAGGTGAGTGACCTTTGATCCAACCTCAAAAAGGTTTATAAAATTACTTATATGATGTGGAAAGCCTGACTTTGCTATGGGTTTCATTCTCTAGCCTACCTCAACATGTTTGGGGCTAAAATTCTTGGATGTTGTTATTGTCGTTGTTGTTGTGGAAAGTCTCGGGAGAAAGTCATTTGATATTTGTAATTTCCCTCTACATCCTAGAATGTTTCTGACAGCTTCTTACTTTATGTAGAGAAAAGGGATCCTTGCGAGTGGAATCTGATATTGCAAGTGTATCTAAACTCGATGGTTATTATGAAGACGATGATGAAGTTGTCACTGAGCTTCAGCAACCAAATAAACCTCCAAAAGATCTTCGCGGTGGGCGTGGCCACAGCGGTAGAGGTTCTCATAAGAAGCAAAAACGTGAGAAGCTGGACTGGAATCATCTAAGACCACCAAAGGCTCAAAAAAGACAGGATTGAGCTCGTAACAGGTGATAATACCTTGTATTTGTGCAATTTGTTGTTCTATATTCGCTTTCAGATTAAAATTTTTCCAAATCCACAGTCTCACATGGCTCATCTCCCTGGCTACACCCAGCATTCATGTCATAGCGTTTGCTATTTTACCATCTCAGTTTTGCCTTTTATTCTGTTTTCATGAGAACGAGCTGGCCAGTGTTCTGCTAATTTTGATACTATTTTCTTCTTTGAATCTTCCTTTCGTGGTATGCCATTATCTTGAAACTTGGTCATTGTCAAATACTTTAAATTTTACTTGTATCACTACAAAAACTATGATTAAAGATAAAAGCTGAACTGGGCTCTAAATCGTCAACTCAGACTAATGAATGCCACCGAATTGTCTCTTAAGGTTCCTGAAAGAGTTCATTCGTGAGCCTATACTCTATAATGAATCCACTCATTACAGAGTTGACTATCTTCTCATTCTATACTGACAGGGATGATAAGTGAAAGGCTGATATACTTTTTCAATTGCTTTTGCATCTGCATCACTCAAGCTTCAGCAGGATATGTTGTGTTTAAAAACAAAGAAAAAGAAGCCAAGTGTGTGGCAATTGGAGAGCAGATGGGCTTTTCTGCAGAGCGAACTGCTCTGAAATACCCGTGGTCATTAAAGCTCCACGCCTCCACCCACATTGGTTTCCCTGTCTCCTGCGGAAGTAATTATTTATCTTTACTGCCAAAGCTTGTTTTGTAGTCTGCAAGCGCATGTGTTTGTTTTTTTCTTTTTTTGGCACATGTCTGTGAAATTCGGCTGATTTGAATCCATTGCCAACTGAATGATGAATTCTGAATAGTAACATGGAAACATGTTTAAAAAAGGGTATGGCATCGAGAATTTCTTATGAGATGACGAATGAATGTTGAAGCCGCAGAACTTAAAAGGAGATAGAGAACGAAACGGTGCAGCAAACGATTGAACTAAAAGAGAACATTTTCTCTTAGGCCGCTTCCTATGGAGCAAGAAAAACACACATTATCAGTGTTTTGGCTCACTATGGTCCCAGCAAAGAGCCAAAACGACGTTGCAAATTTGCAACTTTGCAACGTGTGACAATATTAGGGTCGTCGATGGAATTTTCATCGACATATGGTTTTTCCAATGGAATTTCTATCTTTAAATTAATAATCTCTCATACTTTTTGGGCTTCCATTGGAAACCGGCCTTAGCCTCAAAACCCATTCCAGGAAAAAGCATGAGACCCGGTAGGCTACTTTGTTCGGTTTGGTAGCTTTACCTTGTTTGATGATTGTCTACCGGCTACTTTGTTCGGTTTGGTAGCTTTACCTTGTTTGATGATTGTCTTAGTAACTGGGTTTGTAATGCACAAACACTACTGATTTGTGTAGAACGTGTGCTTCACTGCTTCTATGCTCAAGGAATTTTTGAACAACAAAATGTCAAAACCTATTGATTGATATTAAAAACTATTTTATATTATTATATTGTGATGGTTCATACAAGACAGTGTGCTGGTGAAAGAGGGTGTGTGAGGGGGCTTGATTCTCTATCTACTCTCTCTTTGAGTTCGCTGATAAACAAGGCCATATTTAAGATCACCGGAACCTTTTCAGAAAAAAAATAAAAACTAATAAATCATAGACGGTAGCTACGGTATAAGCCTCGGACGCAACAGTAAAGCTAAAGATATTTGTCCAAAAACAAATATGACGTGTACATCTGTATGTATGGTATCTTGAGCTAACCATCAATCACAATTTCCCGCCAGTTGCGTCTGGATATGGCTATTGTTGCTGTTCCTTCCATTTGTTTAACCCTAATTGAAAAACCTAGGTTTACTAATTCCTCTATTTCACTCATACAAAGAAAGAACAAAACAAGGATCTCTTCTTCAACCACGGTAATCAAAATTCTTAAAACCCTAAATTTGAGTTTTATTTTACGGGGTTTCATAATTTTTTGATTAATTTTCAATTTCTTTGTTGTAGAGAGGTAAATTGGTTCTTGTGTTAAGTAAATTGGAAAATGACGAAAACCAATTAGACCAGAACAGCTTTAAAGGTTTAACTTTCTGTTTCGCAATTTGGTTATTGCAATATATTGTGAATTTTGAATTCTTATTGAGCTGTGTTTTTCTTTGCTTAGAAGAGGAAGAGGAGGTGCAAAAGAGTTTAGGGGTAAAGGCAGCTCTATCAATGCTCAAGTTCTACAAAAGTAAGCTTTAATTGCATTTTTTTCATTTCTGATTTTTGCTATCCAGGTGAAAATTTTCAATACTAGAGCTATCCATACAAGCTGTTAATTAATTTCTTAGTCGTCTAAACAGGAGAAATCTCGCCGATTATGCCGAATAGTTGTCGTTACGTGCCAACTTGTAGTGAGTACTCAATGGAAGCATACAAAAAATATGGGGTGGCAAAGGGCACCATATTAACAGCTTGGCGTCTTTGCCGTTGCAATCCTCTCGGTATCTATTTTCTGAAATGCTAATTCAAAATTGTTAAATTTGCTATATGCACAAGGCGTTATATCTTGAGATGATTCATGCTTACGGCATTTGGTTATTATTTTAAATGCTGATACGCTTTGGATGTCTGACGCATGAAAATATAAAATTTACTTTTCACTTTTCAGGTGGATCTGGGTTTGATCCTCCAAGATGGTTTGATGAGAAAACCCCATCAGAGGAATGAGACCTTTTAATGTAATCTCTGAACAAGGTTCTATACACTTTTTACTTAGGTGAATAAATTTTTGTAAATGTTCTTTACTGGCATCCATCTACTATCGTAGTTGTTGTTGTTTCTTATGTGAATCTTGTAGTTCCTCTCTTATTCACATTCTGTGACGGTTATCTTAGGGTTTCCTTGTTCAGTTTGTTTTATAGTCTTGAGCTTTCAGATCACCTGCATCTCTCGTTGCCATTTTAACGAGTGCACCAGCCAACTTATTTTTTGTGGAACTCGAAACAGCAGTTAGGGGGTTCAACATTTTCCAGTGTTCTCTTTATGGACTGTTGACAGTGCAAATAGAAATCCTCGCACTTTCCTATTGCATCAACTATCTCAGTCAGTTTTTTGGATTTCTGGTCCAAAAAGTCTAATAAGTTGTCTTTCCATGATTCCATCTCTATGCCTTGATTACATTGCTTGCAGATTGCTGGTTGCTTGTAGTGTTAGCATACGCAAGCAATCTGTCTTTTGTTGGTATGCCAAACAAAACAGTAGGAGGAGAAGCCAATGTTGTAGGTTGCACTTGCATTGGCTTTGGCCAAATTTGCCAGTGAGATTGCTGCCTATTCGGCTCCTCTAGTTACATAATTAAAAGTAATATTAACTTGAGATTGAAGTAAAGCTTGTGGAGCTTTGGAGAAATTCTGTAGTCTACTTCTGGTTTGCCAAGTAATGTTAACATCCTCGTTGGTTTGACTATTCTACTGCAACTCCTCTCAGGGTGCACTACTTCCTGTCCAAAAGTTTTCCCATCTGTTGCTTCCATAGCTGCTTTAGCCTTTATCTCATCATATGTCCGAGTCCAGCATCTCACCATCTTTATTTCCACCACAAGAATTACTTTGGATGAGCGCAATCGTGCCTCTTCTTGTTGGTTTGTCCCATTTAGTTGCATATTTTATCTTGACTTGTCCCTATAGAGGTGGTTTTTAACCTTTAGAAATTGCAGTTGTTATGGCATTTTCATTGTTTTCAGGATTCTCTTTTCCGTTGCAGTTCCAGCTGGTGGCTGTTTGGTATTTGGTGCTTCTTGGGTTTTAAATTGAAGGTCTGGTCACATCTGGCCTTCCTTATGTGGCTGGTGATTCTGTTCGTTTCAAAATCCATTGTTTTACAGAAGGTGGGTATATGCCTGGAGGGAGAGGACTAAACGAGCAGCAAACAACACATTCCTTGCAGAAGGGCAGTAGAAAAATAAGTTGTTTTATTGCGTTGTTTGCAAAATGCACAAACATTTTAGATTTGAATATATTTAGCAAGTTTTGAGGTTGTTGGTAGTGTATCCTGCACACATTTATATAGAAAAAGTTTGATCCCAAGAGTTCATGTCCCAGGTTTTGCCCTAGTCTGGAATTGAAGTATCCTGGATCCTTAAAAGTCAACCAAGCCTCTCCTTTTGTGTCAGCCATAAGAGTTCATTCATAGATATCTGAATGTGAAATAAAGAAAGACCGAGAGATAGCAGTCTGATTGATAATTTTAATTTACATAAATTGACTGGCTAAGACTGAAATTTGTGCTAAGGTGGTCACAACTTTAACCTGCATCCTGCTCATCAGCAAGGGAGAAAGCAATCCTCATGCTCAAGAGCCCTAAATTTGAGATACGTAAGGTGAGCCATCTATATCCCAAGTATATTTGTTTGTCTCAAATTTGTCTTCCATTTTAGGGTCTAAAGTGATACGCGATACAGTTGCTACCTTTTGAGTTGAGATTCATTCATTATCATATAATCTTTCATAATAATTGTCCCTCCAAGTTCAGGGGACCAACGGATCTTCAACTTAAAGTCGTGTGAATATTTCTGAAGCTTCTAGAAGATCTTCAACGAAGTCGCATACGGAATGTGCAAGTCATTTGGCATATATAATCATCCTATTTCTCATTAGCTCAATTGTACCCCAGAGCATCATTTTTTGATAGCAACTGTGATTGCACAATGTCTAAATTAAAATGACATAGGCAGGGTTACGAAAGATTCTTCGAGTGCCAACCAAGGTTGACCTGTTATTGCACGTGACTTATATTACCATTGTCGTCTACTACATTAATCTTTAGATCATTATGGGTCTTCATCAACCAAAGGTGAATGAATCACTCCTGGACGTATGTCTTCCTGAAGTATCAACTTAGGTTTAATGCTGCTAGATGGAGGTCACAGTCCTGAGCTTTGCCAAGGAAGAG
>JAJJMA010227243.1:0-32499 GCA_023529015.1 Papaver nudicaule
TTCTACTTTCTCTATTCTTTCGAAATATAGTCGACTACTTTAGTAGTAATGTAGCGATTGAGATCGTGTTCTTGTGTAACATGGCTTTATGTCATGACCAGTGTTTGATCCCACGAATACTGTGAATCAAGAACATATGAGATAGATTCGACGCCATGTGTCCATTACAATGGTTTGCTTGCAAACTGTTATGTTGGATATGGATGAATCTAAGGAGTACTCTTGAGCAAAGAGTCCATGGATCATAGCTGAGGACATTCTCATGTCTAAGTTCTGGCTCAGCCCAGTTCTTCCAGCGGATTCAGTATTTGACCTAAATTTGACTTGGACGGTACCCGAACCGGTTTCGCGTACCTGGACCAGAAATCTCCTGTGTCGCATTAGTACACGTACTAGTACGTGAACCTGACGCAGAGAAGTTTCTGGAAAGTCAAATTGCGTGAATATCTTTCAGATTTTCACTTTGAGTCAAATTCCAACTCCTTTATCTCTTAGATGGACTTGTGTGAAACATAAATACCTTTTGTGTTCCATCTAACGATCCTCAATGAGTCAATAAGATAAGATTATCTCTGGGCTGTTGGATTCCTATCTTGAAGTGTTTTAGAGCCAACAAAACACTTGGCAGATAAATCTAAAAAGGAATTTCAATTGAGATTAATCTGTATTACTTGGTTGGCAAGTTTAGGGTTTCCTTAACTTGTGGGACAAGTAATTGATTGCTTAATTCCAAAGCAACCTATCTTATTGAGTGCTATAAATAGAGGTGTCTAAGGACAAATACCGCAAGCATCAAACATACGTGAAGGTCCTCAGGGAAGTAGCGTAAACTCTTTTCACTTCGGTGAAAGCTTGTTGTGGTATAGTCATCCTCTATAGGTTGCAGCTCCTCTGGGAACTCCCTACGACTATAAAAGACTTCCTTTGAGAGTTGGGAAGCACAGGTAGGAGATTGAAACCATCTTTGGTTGAAATCGGATTAACCTGTAACCTTGGTAACCTGATCACGTTCTTGTCTATTCTAAAGTCCGTCTCTTCTGCTATACGGCTATTCAAGAACTGATACGTTACTCAACAAGGTTGGAAAGGTAGCAACGCACGGCTGCACTCGGTGTTGTAAGACCTAGTTGGCTCCAGTTATACAAGTTCCCTAAGTGGTTCTTCATCTATAACTGAGGTAGATACAGATTGGGCGTTGCAAGGTGCATGTCAGCCCTGATTTGTTAAGTAGATTTCCGTATGACCTGGATTTGACAATCCGAAGGAAGTCATCTTATTTATGGTAAACTGATAGAGGACAGTTACACCATAAGTCAACAGTTTTGGATTAAAACCCAGTATTGCTGACAAAAGCCTTTGACATCGGTCAAAGCAACTCCTAGGCCTGTAAAGGACGTCAGCTAGGGGAATCAAGTGCGTGACGATCTGTGGGGGATCCAGAGACGTAAGGAAGGCGACAGTAGCCAATTCGCTTGGAGGGCTTGAGTTGGTCTCTGCTACATCCCAGACCGAAGTCTTATAGTAGGCTAGAGTTTGTAGTCAGTTTGTACTGGGCGGTGTTCAAAACTGGACGAGGTCCCGAGGTTTTTCTGCAAGGCAGTTTCCTCGTTAAAAAACGTTTGGTGTCTTGTGTGCTTTTCCCTTTCCGCATTATAACTCTGATTTATAATTAAAGCACCAAGTAGTACGTTATTACCTAACCGTTGAGATTACTCCGGTTAGAGGTTTGGATATTGATTTTTGAGATCGTCCAAACTCTTTACCATAAGACTCACGAGCCAAAAACGAAAAGTTGGTAGTATTTCGGTACCCCTTCTTTTTCGGCTTCATTGATTCGAGTTTCTGCAGAAAGAAAAAAAAAAGAGAACAGTAGATGAGAGGCAGAGAAGAGGCAGAGATGGAGATAGAGTTCCTACTAAAAAACAGGAAAAGAAAGGGAAGGGGGTTCGCTCGTATGGTTGATAAAGCAGAGTCTGGGGTTATTGATCTCTCGAGTTTCTCAGGTTACAGAAGGAGATCGAGAGCAGAAAAAGAAAAGGAGACTGAAGAAAGAAAGGGCGAGAGAGAGAGAGAGTTGTGTAAGAAAATAAAAGAAAAGGAAGAAAATGAAATATAAATCCGGAAAGTCTAATTTCCGGTAAAAATACGTATTTAGCCCTTCATGCGCAACGTTATTGGCAACGTTAAAAACGTTGCTTAATTAATTTTGATAATTCCTAATTGGAGCAACGTTAAAAAAAATTGCGCAACGTTATTTGACGTTGCCACGTGTGCAACGGCTATTAACGTTGCAGATGCAAAAAATAAAACGTTACAAATCAGGCCCTGTGGCGTAGTGTCTTACAATGGAGAAAAATGCCCATAAATGATTAGTTGTAATTATATGATTCGAATTAGTACTAATGATTAGTTTTACTGTTAATGATTGATATTAGTGTTAGTAGGAAAGAGAAATCATATTTTTCTAAAGAGATTTTGGGTTTTTTGAAGAGGAATGTGAAGAAACTTCAAAACTTATGATTGAAGTGACAATTTTGAGATAGGTGAAGCTTCTAATACACAAAAATACTTCAAAACATGTTAAATTTCCTTTTTGATATGTTTTGACCCTCAATTTCGGTTGAGTAAAAATGGTTTCGCTAACAAAAAGAGAGCCAAACCTGGAAATGATGAACAGTTCAAGCCATTGGATGAGCCGAACTCACCCTATAATGGAGATAATGAGATATATTTCGGCTGGTTCAATAATTTAATTTGTCAGCCGAACTTTGGCCAATGGGAATATTTTGAGGTTTGTACTTTGAAAAGACGAGGGTACCGAGTACACCACCAATCTTTTATTTAGGCAAAGAACGGTGGGATTTTAATGAGATCATCTCACAAATGGAGAAAAACGGTGGACGTCCTTTTCACATATCACAAGCAGCCGCTTTCTTGGAGTTCATTGACTTGTATGGATTGGTAGACCTGGGTTATAAGGGTATTCCCTACACTTGGACCAATCGACAAGAGGAACAGGATATTATCTTTGAAAGACTGTATAGAGGCCTCTCGAATTCCCTTTGGATACAGCAGAACCCGCACTCCTTGCTGGCTTACCAGGGTGGCATCAGATCATGCTCCTACGCTTTTGGAGGAGAAAGACTTGCTTAAGAAGCGTATCAAAAGATTTCAGGTAGAACATTCCTGGTTTTTGCATCCGCAATTAATGTGGACAAGTGGTGGCTTCTGCATGGGAGGAAAGACATAACCCAGATCTGGGAGTTCATATTATCCTCAAATCTGAAAAAAACGGCTACAACACTATAGAGATGGGACAAGAAGACGCTTGGACATCTCCCCACGCTCATTCAGGGAGCTGAAGAACATATCCGGATTGCACAAGAAAGGGCATCTTCAGCTGTGGGGCAGGATTTGGCGTTTTGGCTTCAGAAGGAGAATGAATTTCACAATACACATACTATGCTTTTGGAGTGTTATCCGAAAAATTGGAGGCAACGATCAAGAGACGAGTGGCTATAACATGGTGACCTCAACACAACCTTCTTCCACACCAAGGACACCATGCACAGAAGGCACAACTATATCTGTACTCTTCTTTCCCACACAGGCTCTTGGCTTTATGAACCACAACAGATTACGGATACAATTTTACAATATTTTGACGGACAATACACTGCTCCAGCCACTTCCATTGATCATCAACTATTCAAATGTGTTCGAGACAAAATTTCACATGCTCAGGCACTTTCTCTATTACAAGCGGTATCTCAACAAGAAGTCAAAGATGCAGTTTTCTCAATTGACTCTGAAAAGGCACCCGGTCCGGATGGCTACACTAGTAAGTTTTATAAAACAAATTTGGAAATCACAGGTACGAAATATTTGATATGGTATCTCATTTTTTTCTCCGCAGCGAGTTATATAAGGCCATTAATAGAACGAACATTGTGTTCATCCCCAAAAATGACAATCCTACTTCGCCAGATTAGTTTCAACCTATTGGATTATGTTATGTTATATATAAGGTCATTTCAAAGATTTTGGTTGCTAGGCTTCGTGCGGTCCTTCCATTTCTTATCACCCCTTTTCAGAGTGTTTTTGTACCTAATCGATCTATTTAGGAGAATATTGCAATTGCAACAGAATTGTTTCATCACATTCGCTCAACACCAACTTCTGCATCTCCCAAAGTGGCTATGAAACTCGACATCAAGAAGGTGTATGACTCTCTGGACTGGGGATTTATCAGTCTTACTATGCAATATATGGTGTTTCCACAACAGTTTGTCGAATATATCATGATTTGTGTTTCTTCTGTATCTTATTCCATCATTGTCAATGGTGTTCCACATGGCAATATCTCACCGCAGAGAGGGCTTAGGCAGGGAAATCCACTCTCACCATATATCTTTATCTTGTGTGTTGAAGTTCTTTCTGCTAATTTAGGTGTTCTACAGGCTTCAGGTCAAATTTAATGCATTAGACTCTCACGCATATCACCAGAGTTTGTACATTTGATGTATGCATATGACCATCTTCTTTCCTTCACGGCGAGTACGAATACCTGTAATGCTCTCAATACACTTCTCATATCGTGCTTTGCTTTTGCTAGACAACACATCAATCGGGCTAAATCAACAATTATTCATCACCCAAAGCTTTCCCCTGAAGCGGCCTCTTCACTCCAGAATGCCTTTGCTATTACAACAACACATATAATTCATGTTTATCTTGGAGTTCTGCTACCTAACGGACGACGATCTTCATATAGCTTCACTAAACTACTCAACAGATACGAGAGAAAAGCCAAAGGATGGATGTCCAAGTGCCTCCATCCGGCGGGCCGGCTAACACTCATCAACACCTCACTCACTCTGACTGCCAATCACGTCATGCAGACACAACTATTTCCAGACAAGGTGCACCGAAGAATTGATCAAATAACCCGTAATTTCTTCTGGGGACATGAGGGCACCAAATGGAAACTACATACACTTCACTGAGGAAAATCACTCAACCGAGGAAACAAGGTCACCTCAGTATCCGTAAATCTATGGAACACAACAGCTACCTACAACCTTGTCAGCGCTGCTCCATATTATCCCGATCCACAACAGAATTTACTTCTCTACACGGTATGGCACCTTTGGCTTGCTCGTAATGAACGTTTATACAAGCATATTAGCCACTCACCCCGTCAGATTTTCCAGATAATATTGGTTCTATGGAAGGAGTTTGAATGGTCCAGAACCCACATCATCCCATTCCTTTCGGATGTCGCACCTCCACCATTGCCATCACCAATTCACACTACAGTTATTATTAACATCGCATGAGAACAACCACAACCACATTGGATCAAAATTAACATGGATGGTGATTCCAAAGGGAATCCGGGTGCAGCTGGAATCGGTGTCATTGCCAGAAATTCGAAATGAAACCTTATACAAGCAATGGCGGTATCCTTGGGGATCTCCACTGCAATTGCGGCAGAATCTTGGGTCTCCTGATGGCAGCGAGAATGATTACAAGACATGGCTGGAACAGGGTTTGGCTTGAAGCTGATTCTAAATCCATGCTCCAAATCATCCACAATGGATAGACGGCAGCACCATGTTACCTACGAGACATCCTTCATGTGGTGGTCACATATCTCCAACAGTTTCCCAGTCTCAGAATTACACACTCATATCAAGAGGCGAATCAAGCGGCGGATGAGTTAGCTAATGAAGCGGTTCGAAAACAGAATCAGAATCCACGGAATCCATCAACAGTTTCCTAAAAATCCTCCTGACTCCTACAGCAGTTGAACTCTTCTTCTCTAACCTAAAAACTCGTCTAACTTTCACTTGGTTCTACTTCAGTACTTGGTTTTATTTTCCTCCTGAAGCTGATTCGAGTATTTCATAACAATTTCAACGTAAGTTAAAGTTTGAATATACTTTTGGTTACTTTTTTGTTGAATTATTAAGGTTTTCAATTTGAACTTTTCCCAAAATTGTTTGTCAGGGTTGCTAATATATTCTCGTTTCAGTTTGTTTTCCACACAATTTAAGAAAGTTAATTGGGATTTTAGAGACTGATCTAACTTTGTTTGTTTCTTTTTTGTGCTAGGGTTTTAATAAGAGCTTTTGTTGCTGTCCTTGGAGTCAAATTGGGATCTAGGGTTCCTTTATTTTGGAGGTAATCTTTAGATTAAATTGAAATTCAGATGTTTTTTTATTTGTACTTATTATGTTTTCAATTGTTTTGTGATTATCTTTTATAGAGTAATGGGCATAAAATGGTTTTAAGAAGTCAGCATTTTCTGGGTTTTGAGATTTTTGGGGTTTATAGAGTCTGTGAAAGTTTGTATCCTGGTGATCTGGGTTATCTCAAATTGTCATGACGACTTATCCTCCCAAGATTAAACTTAATTTTTGCATTGCCTTAGACTTCACTTAGTCTACTCTGTATATATGTATTGCTCCTTCTTTGTAGTGTTCTCTGTCAGTTCTGGTAGTTTACTTTATTAGTCTTAGTGCTTCTTGCACTTGGTTTTCTTTCTCTCAGTGTGTGTCTATCTGTAACTGTTGGAGTTCTTGATGTTGCAAGACTATAATAAAGAGTAAGATGTTGTGTCTGTAGTCTTCTCACTTGGTTCTGGTTTTGGTGGTGTGTGACAGTCCTTGTACACACATTCTTAATGAAGTCTCAAGATTACAGGTTGCCTGTCTAATTGTCTGTCACTAGTTATTAGACATTCCTCTGTGAGTGTAAACTGTCCTGGTGGCATTTGTTTTGTTCAGTTGTGTAGTTGTAACAACTCTTTTCAGCTTCTTGATGTGTATATTTATATAGCATGTATACAGTTTGCAGTATGAACATGATACCCTTAAGTGTGATTTATCTGACGCGGATATGTAATTGCTTCTCATTTTGCAGATGCGGCGGAAATCTTGCAGGAAGTTCTAGACATATGCATTGTGTATTAAATGAACTAGCTTTGCTTCTTGTCAGATCTTGATGGTGTTGCATTATCACTTTGCTTTCACCCTTTGCTTTTACTTAGTACTTTTTTGTTTCGGTTAAGAATCATAAGGCTCTTTTACTCTTTTGTTTGTGTTAACTGTTAACTATCTTCGGTTAAGACTCATAAGACTCTTTTGTTAAACTTAATATAAATTATTTTGGTTTTTTTTCCCCTTTTCTGCCTTAAATCCGCGAATAATCCGCAACCAGTCCGTATAATCCGCTCAATCCGCGGGTTTACATATTGATTGGGCTTACATATTGGGTTTTGAATATCAGAATGTATGGGGAAATTTGCAAACGTTATTTGTTCCTCAAAACAAAAACTTCCCTCCCCTCCCTAACGCGTCCAAAATAGGATCACCAGGGCCACCCCATATTAAATGATCTCTTACAATGGAGAAAAATGCCCATAAATGATTAGTTCTAATTATATGATTGGAATTAGTATTAATGATTAGTTTTACTGTTAATGATTGATATTAGTGTTAGTTTTTTTTTTTTTATATATATCGCACTTCATTTATTGATCACGATTAAAAGAGTCAGACAAAGAGTTGGTCGGGAGCCTGGCTACAAGCTGGGCTCCAACAGCCTTTTGGAAAGAGAAATCAGATTTTTCTAGAGAGATTTTGGGTTTTTTGAAGAGGAAGGTGAAGAAAAAAGAAAAAGAAAACTAGGGTTTTGTGATCGAAACTTCAAAACTTATGATTGAAGTGACAATTTTGAGATAGGTGAAGCTTCTAATACACAATTTTTATATGTTTTGACCCTCAATTTCGGTTGAGTAGAAATGGATTCGCTATTAAAAATAGAGCCGAACCTGGAAATGATGAACAGTTCAAGCCATTGGATGAGCCATACTCACCCTATAATGGAGATAATGAGATATATTTTGGCCGGTTCAATAATTTAATTTGTCAGCCGAACTTTGGGCAATGAGAATATTTTGAGGTTTGTACTTTGAAAAGACGAGGGTACCGAGTACACCACCAATCTTTTATTTAGGCAACCTATAAGTCAAACCATGAACGGTTTCTGTAATCAAGAACTCAAGAACAAGATCTCTTTCGTAACTGATTAAATCGCACAAAGGGAATCAATACAAGATAACAAAAGACAATGTCAACAACTAAGTACGATACTTTAATTATAAATGACAATTCAAATATAATGCGGAAATAAAGTAAAGTACACACAAGAATTTTGTTAACTAGGAAACTACAAACTCGTTGAAAAACCCCGGGACCTAGTCTAGTTTGAATACTCTTAAGAATTAAACCTCCAACACACCTACTCTCAGACTTCGGACTACTTGGTGTAAACAATATGACCCTAATACGACTATTAGTCACAAAGATTTCCCCTTAGTATTCCTACGCCTACAACCACAACAAGGTTATCACGCACATGTACTCCCTTAGAGAAACATACGTCCTTTACTGTCTTCCCTAATAGTTGCTCCACAGTCTTCGTGAATACTATCGCTACCCGACCTCCAATCGGACTACTACAACCTTATGGACAACAACCAAATAGCAGCAGGTCAAACCACTAAATTATATCCTTGTAACTTAATTAACAAATATTTCACCCAAGTCGTTTTACATCAAGAGCGAGGATATTTAAGTTTAATTGGTTAATAAAACCCTCGAGATATCAAACAAGGTTTTGAAACCAAAACTCCTAAAAGAGAAACCTTGTCATCCCAGTTAGAATCAAGCAGTAACTGATGCAGTACAATATGATATGATCTTGAAGAACCTGTACCTGCAAAAACAAATCCAATAACAACGATCTTGATTCCACTTAATATCTATAGGTTAGGCACACAAACCGAAAGCGGCTTGTTGACAAATCCAGGTTAATAGATAAAGAGATCTTCTAATCACTACGATCTTGAGTGGCCTTATATCAGAAGAGAATGACCTTAGAATAAACAAGATCGTAAGACTTTGATAGAACATAACACAAGTATAGTACAAAGAAGATTAGTAAATATAAACTGGTTTCCTTGAAGAGGTACGTACTTCTAGGCTTCTCGGTCCCCAAGAGAAAACTTTCACACTAATCCAGACCGAGAGCAAAAGCTCAAAGGTAACTGAAATGAATAGTGGGTATCACAAGCTTACTTTTCCGAAGAATGAAACTTGGTAGAGGGACAAAGCTTTCAGGAGGAATACCACTCTTATTTATATGACCAAGCCTTAACTTTAAAATGAGGCTAACTTAATTTCAGAAATACATTTAAAGCACATTCCATAACAATTCCGAAATTCCTCACATAGACTCATAGCATTTAATGAGATCTAACACTTTAGCATTTTACATTAAATGAAAAAGATATTTCATTAAATGTTTGGCCAAAAGCATTCAAAGCAAATAATACTCAATAAGATATATTTGGATATTTCATTAATTCGAAATATGGTGCTTACCAAATATACTCCCTGGGATAGAGTTCAATTCGAAAACCGTGTCTTTGGTTTCGAAAATCATCTTATGGTATTATTACTTCCAAATGTCGTCATCAGCTTTGGTAATGTCGACATCATTTCCTAGGCATTGCTGGACGGGCCAAATAGATCCTAGGTGGAAGTGGGATCAGTTTCAATGTGGCTAACGTTCCGCATAAACGTATCATCGTAGACATGGACAAGCCTTGTGCTAAGATTAAGTGATCACGTAGGTTCAAGGACATTCTGAATCATACAATATAGATATACCATTGAAAGTACAGTGTATGATTCTCCGATTAATAGCAAAATGTTGATCCTCATGAATTCACGATTCCAATGTAGATAATCACTTTAATGATATCCAAGAATTCACATCAAACACTAAAAGAATAATCAATCAAGTGTTTGATCATGTAGTGTATAATACGACAGCCTAATCACGTACAGCATTGATAAGAAATCATGTGTCAACTAACTAGAGCGACGAACTATATTTATAATGATGACTCAAACCAACTTAGTTGTATATTGAAGATGGACAAATTCAAACTTCAAACTGAGAATATCAAGCTCATTAATTCGTTGAAGCACAAATCAAAATGATAGAGTTTGAACTTCGAAATACGCATTCTGAGATAACCAGTATTTAGGTTTCGAAATCTACGTTCTGTTTGGCAGAAAAAAAGTTAAGTTTCGGATCCTAAAGTTCATATATGACTGAAACCGAATTTAGGTTTCCAAATCTAGATTCCATATAACGAAATCAAGTTAAGATTTCGAACTTTAGATTTTGTTTTAACAAAACCTGATTAAGGTTTCGAAACAAGAAACACATATGAGGTTTTGAACTAGTAGTATTTGTCTTGGACGCATATATATTTTCTATTAGAGGCCGACAATGTTTGAATACTCGTAAGAGTTACATTCTTTGGCAATCATAAGAGGTCGTAAACCCTACCAGTGGACTTACTGGTCTCAATAAGTTATTCCATATTTTATACCTATGAGATTTCGGTGGTATATTCGGTGAAAAAACATGAGCTGCTACATATACTTCTTATGTATAATTTATCAATGTGCTATAAGGGTTCCACTTTTAAACTATTATAAGAGGTTTAGATCTGTTTGTAGCAGTTTCGGTGGCCTCTAAAGGTTAGAGAGGCTATCAGAGTTTGAAGTTTCGTTCAATAACTCATTTTACTATCATAAGAGGTTTTGAACTAGTAGTACTTGTCTGGGAGGTATATATATTTTCTATTAGAAGCTGACAATGTTTGAATACTCGTGAGCGTTACATTCTTTGGAAATCATAAGAGGCCGTAAAACTTGTCAGTGGACTTACTGGTCTCAATATGTTATTCCATATATTATAACTATGAGATTTCGGTGGTATATTCAGTGAAAAAACATGAGCTGTTACATATACTTCTTATGTATATTTATCAATGTGCTCTAAGGGTTCCAGTTTTAAACTATTATAAGCGGTTTAGATCTGTTTGTAGCAGTCTCGGTGGCCTCCAAAGGTTATAGAGGCTACCAGCGTTTGAAGTTTCGCTCAGTAACTCATTTTACTATCATAAGAGGTTTTGAACTAGTAGTATTTGTCTTGGAGGCATATATATTTTCTGTTAAAGGCCGACAATGTTTGCATACTCGTAAGCGTTACATTCTTAGGCAATCATAAGAGGTCCTCAACTCTACCAATGGACTTACTAGTCTCTATACGTTATTCCATATTTTATACCTATGAGATTTCAGTGGTACATTCGGTGGGAAAAAAAATGAGTTGTTACATATACTTCTTGTGTATAATTTATCAATGTGCTCTAAGGGTTCCAGTTTTAAACTATTATAAGCGGTTTAGATCTGTTTGTAGCAGTCTCGGTGGCCTCTAAAGGTTATAGAGGCTACCAGCGTTTGAAATTTCGTTCAATAACTCATTCTACTATCATAAAAGGTTTTGAACTAGTAGTATTTGTCTTGGAGGCATATATGTAAAGACGAGGGTACCGAGTACACAACCAATCTTTTATTTTAGTCCACCTATAAGTCAAACCTTGACCGGTTCCTGTAATCAAGAACTCAAGCACAAGATCTCCTTCAGATCTGATTGATTCACACGAGGGAGTCAATACAAGAATCCGAAAGACTATGTCAACCAACCAAGTACGATACTTTAATTATAATTGAAAGCTCAAATATAATGCGGAAGTAAAGTAAAGTACACACAAGATTTTGTTAACGAGGAAACTACAAACTCGTAGAAAAATCCCGGGACCTAGTCCAGTTTTGAATACTCTTAAGAGTTAAGCCGCCAACACACCTACTCTCTGTTGATGGTGTTTTTTTGCAAGGAGGTCGCAATAGTAATTTTGCACCAATTTCTGGCATCTTGGCATTGTCTGGTGAATAGCTCAAGGCAAGGTATGAATTTATTTATGGTAGGGATAAGAGAATTGGTTGCTATGGAACTAGGCTACACGGCCACTGGCCTACACGCATCCCCATCCTTACACGCATCCCTAGCCTACACGCATCCTAGCATTGCTCACGCGCAAACCTTGCTTGCGTCCTAGCCATGCTTGCGTCCTAGCCTTGCTCATGCGCTAGCCTTGCTTGCGTCCTAGCCATGCTTGCGTCCTAGCCTTGCTCGCATACTAGCCATGCTTGCGTCCTTGCCTTGATTGCATCACATCCTAGCCCTGCTCACATCCCATCTAACCCATGTCCCATCCTGTATGCGTCCTACCTAGCCTAGCCTATACACGCATCCTAGCCCATGCGTCTTAGCCCACGCATCCTAGCCTTACTCGCCCTTGCCCCACACGCATCCCATCCTTGCTCACGGCACTAGCGTTGCTTGCATACTTGCCTTGCTTGCATACTAGCCTTGCTCGCATCCTATCCTTGCTCGCCTCCCTTGTCGCTTGTCTTGGTTGTGGCCCACGCCACGACCCCACTTTTGTGGCTTGGGCGTGGTTGTTACCACGGCCCCACTTTTCCCTCTTGGCCGTGACTCTTGTCACGACCCCACTTTCATCTCTTGGCCGTGGCTCTTGTCACAACCCCACTTTCATCTCTTGGCCGTGGCTCTTGCCACGGCCCCACTTTTCTCACTCGGTCACAACTCTTGTAGACCACACTTTTATAGGTCGGCTATAAAACACTACTATGGCCCACTTTCATCACACGCCATAGCTTGAGGGTCCCACCTTTTAATCTTTGAGATACCTCTACTTATGGGTCCCACTGATTCAAGTCCTAGTTGGTTATGGTCTTTATTGAATCCATGATATTCTAGTTTCCTAATCAAATTCGGAAATCTGACAGATTACGATTTCTCAACGAACGATCGACACGATCTAATCCGTAAGGATTAGGAGAAACTTCCTTCATGAAAGTTGTTCATCAGCGAGTATCCCATGACATACTAAAATTTCATAATTTTAGGATATAGGCTGGCCTGGGCGATTTTTAGAGTAAGCGAAGTGCAAACTGTCTAGAAATCTGAATAAGACGTAATGTTATGATTCATCGCTATGCATCCTATAGCCAACTTCCTAATAAGATTATTATGCTATGTAATATAGATTATTATCATTAATGTGGTCTATCTCTAGGTCTTGAATTGGAAATACTCATGCATTCTTGTTTATGGCTACGCTGTGTTAGCATAACTCGCCTTTATTCCTGATTATAGACTTGCTTCTATAATCAGTGCTACATTTCTTAATCATGGCTCATGGCTATGACTTATATTATTTTGGACATTCATATGTCTCTATTACTCATGGAATTGGTGCATTATATGCCACAAACCAATTACTCATATTTATGGCATACAGAAAGTCGTATTTACTTGACTATTGCCACAGAGGGTTGTTGAAATCCCCTCAGTTTAAATGGCGATTGCATAGCTCAATCCTTAGACTATTCTCATTGGTTTAAATGGCGATTTCCCGTCTCAATCCTTAGACCAATCCTAAAAGAGATACACAAGCTTATCGCTTAATTCTCTATTTTTATGCAAAGTCCTAAGCTTACCAGTAAATGGTACATACGACTTGCACTTAGTCAGCTTTGACTTAACAAATATTCAACCCTTAAAGAAATCTTACGAGAATCAAGTAAGTTACATGGGGGGATATTCTTTAGGGTTTTGGTTTGGCGGTCTACGGCACGTGTGATTGCAACGGCTCAATCACTCAACGGGAAAGAAAGCTAAGTCGTGTGAACGTTGCTGGAAAGATAGGATGAGAAAGTGGGTTTTTAATCTTCCCTAATATTAGGCGCAAGACTCTTAACAGCTGGCCCCACTTACTCCACACTCCCACTCTTCCACTTCTTCCACTTCTTACGAGATCAGTTGGAATTCTATTGCTATAAATAGGTCACTCGACCAGTTTGGAAAAACAAGTTCAAGTTCAACAGAACAATCAGTTCAATTCAGTGCAGTGCAATCAATTCATCTCATCTATAATTGGTTAACTCTTCTCATTCAGCATTCAATATCCAGTGAGAACTGAATATCCATTCTTTTAGCAACTTTATTCACAACATCACAGAAATCATAGCAATTCTCTGATCTCATCTTTCTCGGCTTCCCTCCCTTAAAGCAACCCTATTTCCTCTTCTTGTAACTGAAGTAATACTCGAACGACCATTTCTTGGTTTAGGCGAGTCTTGATCGATCTTGACCTCTCGAATACCATTACAACTTCATATTACATCATTACACTTCACACTTTACCCCTCAGATTCTCTTTATTGTTTTACACCTAAAATATTTGGCGACCGCAGTGGGAGATCATTATCTCAGTTGTAAGAAAAGATGGTTGAAACTATGAGGCAGAGTTCAGAGAACGCAAACTCTCCAAATATCACCAGTGGTCCCACAACCTCATTTGTTACAAGTGGGGCTACTAATCCTCGTGTCAGTGGCGTCACCAGCTCTGCTGGTCCCACCATCCAAAACGTGAGTCATATCACGTCCCAAAACCCCAATTTCGCGGCTACCTCACCTCACATTGTGGGAACCACTTCATCTCCATCTACCACGGCTACCCTACCTCATATTGTGGGGGCCACCACCATTGCCGCCCCTGCTACCACGGTTATGGGAGCCACCTTCACTCCTGTAGTGACCACCTATATAACCCCTAGTAATCCTTACACTCCTATCTCAAGTCGCACAGAAGCTTTTCTCTTTGGGCCCCGCACTGGAGAAACAAGGAGTACTGAGAATTGACCTAGCATGGCAGATCTCATGAAGACTCAACAAGATCTAGCCCTAAGTCTGAACATCATGGTGAAAACCTAATTGGAGTTGCTGACTTGTTTGAGAACTCTCTCAGAAAGATTGGCACCACCAACAAACCCAGGGCTAGCTCGTGTAGAACTCCATGTTAACGTTAACAGGGTGGGTCCATCTCAAATCCACGTTATCCCAGATGATCAAGATATCCATGTCCACACCACACGTGGACCAAACACAAGTTCTCAGCATAACTTTGTCACTCGTGAAGATTTACAGAATCTCCTACAAGCTCAGAACGTGGAAAATTCAGATTTGTTTCATCGTCATCAACCTCCATATCCAATTGAAGTTCAACGTGAATCTCTTCCCGAAGGATATGTTACACCTTCATTCTCAATGTATAATGGTATTGGGAATGCTCGAGAGCATATATCTCGTTTCCTAGAATCATTGGGAGTGCATGAAAGAAACCAAACTGTATGTCTCAAAGAACTATCGAAGTCTCTGACTGGAAAGGCATACACTTGGTATAATAATCTGGCGCCCAACAGTATTCTCAGCTGGAGCCAGATGGTTAATGCTTTCCTCAAGATATACTTCTTTGTTTCTGAGCAACTCACTCTCTCTGATTTGGGGAGACTTTATCAGAGAAACAATGAACATCCAAATGATTATTTGACAAGGTTCAGAACTCGTGCTGTGGATTGCAACGATCCAACCATAACAGAATTACAATTGGTGGACTCTGCATCAATGGAATGATACATGTATATCGAGCCTTATTGGAGAATCAGGAGATTAACAATTTCACCAAGCTCCATAAATCCGCCAAACGATCCGCTACTACTGCGCCTGCACTACTAGAAAGTCCCAGACCTGTGAAGGTTGAAGAAAGTCATGGTGAGACACGTGCCAACAAACGACTCGTCAACAAGCAATATAGCTCTCTTCCCTCAGTTCATGCCGTCACTGAAGGTGTTAAGAGGAAGGCGCATATTCCTGAGGCCCCACAACTAAAACGTGCAGCCCCAACCCAATCTCAGGCTCCTGCACGGGCCCTAGCTACTGCTCCTGCACCAAAGGCACCACGACAACAGAAGGAATTTCCTAAAATTCCAGATTTTGCCTATACAATGGATGAAGTGATAGAGCTCCTGGAAGCATGGATTCAAGATGGTGCTATCAAGTTACCTCCTATACGGAGAGAGCCTACAATACAAGAAATGACTGATCCCAAGTATTGTCATTTTCATAGATTCATCAATCATCCAACCAGCGAGTGTCATCGACTCAAGAAAATTTTTAATGAAAAGATTGAGTCAGGGGAGTTAAACTTGGGGACTGAGGGTGTGCATAAGAATCCACTCCCTCAGCATCAACCTCAACGTCAGCATCAACCCAACATTCGAAATTTCACAATCTCCGGGGAATCTGTCAAGCAAACCGTTAATTATTTAATGGATAAATTTATGTGAACTCTTAGATTTCTCCAAGAGTCAGCGAACAAACATTTTCGCAGCCTTCAACTGGATTGCTAGTGGTAAAGAAGTACCTGTACCAGAAAGACATGAAGAAACTCAATCAAAGCCTGATGAGGTTACACAAGAGATGATGGCAGGAGGGAAGCGCATCCCAATACCACTCATCTCAGCCCGTCTCAAAGGTACAAATTTTAAGAAAGTTCAAATTGATGTTAGTGTTATGGTTAACCTAATCCCAATCAAAACACTTCAAGCAATTGGGATTTCCAGACTGGATGTTATCTATTATCCCACAGTGATGAAAGATTCAAAAGGAAATTTCCAAGATGTATATGGTCATGTTACTTTGGATCTGAAGGTAGACTCGACACGCACCAAAGAAAAGTTCCATGTAATCAAAGAAGATAATGAGCATGATATGATTTTGGGGCGTCCCTGGCTTCACGTGAAGAGATTTGTGCCTACGGTCTCACCAGTAATCATCAAGGGCCAAGAACTCATGTTCGACCAAGAAAGGTGCAACGTGGGAAAGCTGGAGTACCATGTGGGGTCAGAAACTCTGATAATATTCAAAGAGGTACGTGAAACTGATTTGAAATATTTAATTCAAAATTATTTAGTTAATGAGAATCCTATCCAACGTGTCCCTACACAAACACTGGATAATTCTCTAGCATGGGGACTTGATTGCATCAAGTCTATCAAACCCTCTGAGACACCTCGTGAGGAAATCAAGGCCAAAGCTGCAGAAAGGTGGGCCCGGATAAAGCAACGGCCATATAGGCGAAAGACTCCTGAGATGTCATGGGTGCCTAAGACTTTTCAAGAAGGGGATAAGGTTATGCGACACACTAATCGAAAAGGAGTTTCTGTTTCGGGGTCCACATCAAACTGGGAGGGACCTTATGTCATATCTCGAGTCATGCCTAATGCACAATACATGATAAGTGCAATACATGAGAGGCCTTCAAACATGGTGATCAATGGCAAGTGGCTCAAGAAGATATGAAGATTCACTAGGGTTTATTTATTTCCTGTAGTTTCCAAATTCCTTCAAAACAAAAGTGCAACCAATCTCTTGCCTTTTAGCAATTTAATTCAAAATTCAAATTCAAAACCTATGAGTTCAAAACAATATCAATTCCTACAAACCATTTGTTCAATAAACCGAATAAAAGCAAAATAAAATTCTACTGAGAAAATCTTTTGCTCCTGAAACCTTCAGAAACAACCGTCTAGTGAAGATTTTGCTCCTTCATCAGCTGCCTTCTTTATTTGGGCGATATCAAGAACTTTCTTCTTCAAATCTTCAGTCAACTTACGGAGTTCTTCAGCTCTAGCAGCATAATTTCTCTCTTCTTGATTCACCAAGTCATAGGTGAAATTACCAATAGCAGCACACCTTGTTCGGACATATTTGATTCTCGCCTGAAGCCATGAAAAGTTGAGTTTGAAGGTTTCAAATGTAGTAATCAGCTCCTCTACTTCGTCTAACGCCTCATTAGTGACATCCTTTAATGGGGTGGCGTTCATCTTCGAGACTAGCCCCATACGATCAGCCACAATACCTCTAAGTGTATAGAAGTGGACACTCTTTCCAGCATTAACAAAGTGACCGTAGCGATTCCATATCCTATCATAGAGTGGCACGTGTTCCTTTGGAACATTAAATCCTCCCACTAGCTTATGATCAGGGAGAGTCACCTTTTGAAGTGGGTCATACATTACACCAGCATGGGGAAATTCTTGAAGGGCCCAAGTAGTTGGAGCATTTACGTCAATAATGTTGGTATGCACTTAGTCATCTCTGACTTAACATATATTCAACACTTAAACAAATCTTACGAGAATCAAGTAAGTTACATGGGGGGATATTCTTTAGGGTTTTGGTTTGGCGGTCTACGACACGTGTGATTGCAACGGCTCAATCACTCAACGGGAAAGAAAGCTAAGTCATGTGAACGTTGATGGAAAGATGGGATGAGAAAGTGGGTTGTTAGTCTTCCCTAATATTAGGCGCAAGACTCTTAACAACTGGCCCCACTTACTCCACACTCCCACTTTTTCCACTTCTTACGAGATCAGTTGGAATTCTATTGCTAAAATAGGTCACTCGACCAGTTTGGAAAAACAAGTTCAAGTTCAACAGAACAATCAGTTCAATTCAGTGCAGTCCATCTCATCGATAATTGGTTAACTCTTCTCATTCAGCATTTAATATCCAGTGAGAACTGAATATCCATTCTTTTAGTAACTTTATTCACAACATCACATAAATCATAACAATTCTCTGATCTCATCTTTCTCGGCTTCCCTCCCTTACTAGAAAGGTTCATTACAGAGACTCCATTAAATGAGAGAAGAGTTTACATAATGAACTCAAAGAGTAAAGCAGAGGAGAAATAACAGAAAGGATAAGATAACCGACAAAACAAGTATCTGGTTATAAACCAGATATACCGGTACGGACAGACAGGTTGTTATGAAAGCCTGGACCAATCACATCAGACTAAACAGATCGCCACAAAGGATGATGACAGCCACTGATAACAGATGAAATGGACGATCAGATTAGACCACAATTCTAGCTGCTATTAGTCCCCCGCAAGTTGATATGGGCTGCCGGCAGAACTTTCAACTTGTCTTTCAAATAGGCAAATCTTGGACCTGATAAACCTTTTGTAAAAATGTCGGCCACTTGATCCAATGTAGTGACATAGGAAACAACCAAATTCTTAGCCTGTATTAGCTCCTTGACAAAATTATAATCAATGGCCAAATGTTTCATGCGAGAGTGCAGTACTGGGTTAGAAGAGTATGAAATGGTACTCATATTATCACAGCACAGAGTAGGAGAGACTGGTAAAAAGATGTGAAGATCAATTAGCAACTTACAAAGCCACATAACCTCTGCTGCTGAATTAGCCAATCCCCTATACTCTGCTTCTGTAGATGATCTAGCCACTGTGGTCTGCCTTTTCCTGGACCAGGAGACAGATTGGAACCAAAGAAAATGCAATATCCACCAGTGCTCCTTCTAGTTTCAGGGTCACCAGCCCAGTCTTCATCACTGAACCCATGAATTGTTGTTAATCCTTTAGTGAAAAGAATGCCATGATCAATGGTACCCTTTACATATCTGAGTATCCTTTTAGCAGCTATGAAATGATCAGAGGTAGGAGTTTGCATGTGTTGACAAACTTAATTGACTGCATAAGAAATTTCAGGCCTAGTCCAAGTTAGATATTGCAGTGCACCAACCAATGACCTGTAGGGAGTAGGATCATCTAGCTTGCCACCTTTAGCTGAGAGTAATTTGTAGCTGACAGGCACTGGTGAAGAACAAGGCTTAGCACCTAACATAACAAACTTAGTCAGAAGATCAACAACATATTTTGTCTGAGATAAGAACAAGCAGTCTGCATTTCTCTTAATTTCCAAACCCAAAAAATAATGAAGAGCACCAAGATCTTTGATTGGAAAATGAGACTGCAAGAGAACTATCAACTCATCACAGTACTGTGGAGAAGTTCCAGTAAGTAGAATATCATCAACATAAACTAGACAAATAGTAAGCCTGGAACCAAGCTTTTGAACAAACAATGAAGTATCATCACTTGAGGATTTAAAGCCATAAGACAGAAGCACATTCATAAGCTTCTCATACCATGCCCTTGGAGCTTGCTTTAAACCATATAGAGACTTATTTAACTTACAAACCCAATCTGGATGCTCAGGATCCACAAAACCAGGAGGTTGTGTCATATACACCTCCTCTGCAAGATCACCATGTATGAAAGCATTACTCACATCAAGTTGCTTAATCTGCCAACTAAAATTAACAGCAATTGAAAGAATTACCCTGATGGTTGTTGGCTTAGCCACAGGGCCAAAAGTTTCATTAAAATCTTATCCTTCTCTTTGGTGAAAACCCTTAGCTACCAACCTTGATTTATGCTTATCAGTAGTACCATCATAATTCTCCCTTTTCTTAAATACCCACTTACAACCAACAAGATTTTGACCAGTAAATGGCACCCTAGTGAAAGTATTAGCTGCTTCCAAAGCAGTGTATTCAGCAACTAGAGATGTTCTCCATTTTGGTATTTTCCATGCTTGACTAAAGCAAGTAGGGATTAGATCATTAAGTGGTTCAATCAATTTGGCAGACAAAGAGTATTTAGTAGAGTAAGCTTTGGGTTTGAAAATACCTCTCTTGCCTCTGGTAGTCATCTCATGAGCATTAGTAACAACTGTAGGTGTAGAAGAAACAGTACTTACTTCATCTGAAGAAGCAGAAACAGGAGCAGAATGAGAAAGAGCTGAATTATCCTGTGTATGTGTGGAACCTGGTGAGGAAAAAATTGGCTCTGTAGTTGGTAAAATCCCCATAGTAGAGACTTTACCAATACACCCCTATTATGAGTTCATAAACACAATATAACAAGCATACTTGGAGTAAAACCTCATAAACAAGTATGAACACAAGATAACATAAGCATGGGATATAAAGATTCATATGCAATATGATGAACAGTATTTAAGATAACAAACCAGCATAAATATGTATAGATTAATATTAAACTTCCTTGAATCTCACCTTGCCAAGGATCTCTCTACAACACACACAAGATCTCACTATCAATTTGGGCTATGGAGAGTAAGGAATCTACTTCCTCTCTACAGACCAAATCCCAGCAATCACTTTTCCAACCCTCCTCTCAATTGACGCACTCGGCCTTATATAGGCGCTTACAATAATGGGATACAGCTAATACATACGAAAGAATCTGACACTATTTGTCCTCTTTCTCACCGCCTTACCGCCGTACTTCTTCGATATCTCAGCGCTTTCTCTTTACAACTTCAGCGTCCTTCCACCGTATTGGATAAGATCGATGACTCAGATTCCATTGAGTCAACCATTCAACCTGACACTTCGACCGTTCTGCTCAGCATTGAATGCTCAACCAACTAATTCAGCTTTTGTCGAGGCTTTACCGATGATGCGATTCTGGAGCATACCGCTATTCCAAATATTTCTTCAGCGCCCTTTCGTTGTAAATGATCACTGCTGATAGATGCCGCTGTCACCATACTTCCTCTCTTATGGATGCCCTCCTTAATACAAATCTTTCCTTAAGCTCTTATAAATTGGCCTAAGGCATTTTCTACACCTACATTTTGCCTCTTTCGTCTTTAGAGACTTTAGTCGCTGAAGATGCAATTCTCAAACCGCTGAAAATGCCAGCGCATTTCTTCTGACAGTACTTTTCTCCACGTGCAGCGGCATGCCGTAAATATCGGAGCTGCTTTGTGACCTGCAACCGTCTGAACCCGTTGAGATTCCTTTTCCTATAAATACTCTGTTTCTCCTCACGTATCCTATTTTCCCTTTCAGTTTCTCTTTTGTTTATCTCTGCTCTTAAACCCTAACCGCCGCTGCTCCGTCGCTATTTTGCCTGAAACCACCATTTTCCGCCCCTTTTCAACTTTTTATTGGTGTAAAATCCCTTCTTGATTACTGCTTTACTACGTCTTCCATCCAGATTCACTTTTTATCTTCTTTTTTCTTATTCCGGCATCCTTTCACCTCTGCAACTCCGTTTTCCGATCAATCTTCATCTTCTCCGGCAATCTTATGTCTTCTACTGACTCTTCTTATGACCAAAACTTAGAACTTCAACAGCAAGGGTCCAACCATGAGGACGCTGAATCCTCTTCACGCTCTCAAGACCAAGAATCCGACGATGAAGAATCTTATGATATGGGCGGTAAACCTTCTTGGGGTGATGACTGGGAAGGATACTGTACTCCAGCGCATAAAATTACTCCAGCGCTTAATATTTCCCCTCTTGCCGGCATCACTATGTGCTCTGAGAAACTCCTCCTCAAACACATCCGCCAAGATGGTCAAGATGAAAACCATTTGGTTATGTCCATGGGCCAAATTAGGGCTAGATATCAATTCCCTCTCTATGATCCTGCCAATCCCCTTCTTCTTATGCTGTTGAAGCACATAAGCAAGCATCCCGCTCAACTTTCTGGTAATTCCATTCGCATACTTTATGAATGGGTTGCCCGCAGTAACGGCTATACGCTCTATCCTAAAATTGCTAGGAATCAATCCTTTGTCAACAAGGAACTATATACCGTTGAAAATTTTATTGATCAATACCAAGTGAGGCCTAGCCTTAGAGCTGGCGAACCTTGGCTATACCGCCTTGAGTCAAGAAGAGGTTCAGACAATAACAAGAAATTCCTGAGGGACGTTGACAGGAAAACTTCTACCTCCGAGAATCCCTCACTCCGCCATAAATCTGAAAACCATTGGGGTGACATTCCTTGCTTGGTTGAAGGTCCTTGGCTTAAAGGTTTTGAAGATGAAGAGAAGACTATTCCTCGTGAAGCTTTTCTACCTGAGCATTCTGCTCTGGCCGGGCATGATTTCTGGTCTGTCCGCTGGGATGAGGAGAACCAGTATCTCAAAAAGGATGGGGAATTTGTTGTTGGTGAAAAAAGAAAATGGGTTAAGAAACCCGAGTTTTGCAAACCGCCCACTAGGAAAGGAAAAGGCACCAAGAGGAAAGGAAAAGATGGAGACGCTGTTGAGGTAACAAACACTTTACTATTGCTTTGAAATATATGTATATATATTTGCCTCTGTTTGTTAGCTGAACAGAAGGCGACAATGTTTTTCTTTCACAGTCGGCGTCAAAGAAGCCCAAAGCGGATACACCTCTCAGCGCCATAGAGCGTGTCAAAGCTACTCTTGGCGGTCTTCCTGGGATGCCTACTGCTGGATCAAAGAAAAATGACAGCGTCAAGTCTACTGCTGGGTCCAAGAAGAATGACAGCGTCAAGTCTACTGGTGCTGCTAAGAAAGATGGTGTTTCTTCCAAAAAGAAAGACAGCGGGTCCTCCAAGAAAAAGGATGATGAATCTTCCAAGAAGAAGGACGGCGAATCTTCTAAGAACAATGAGAAGCAGGCAAAAACCAAAAAGTCTACTGCTTCCAAGAAAGGTAATCAGCCCACCAACCGAAATATTGTCAGTGATCCTATTTCTGAGGACCAATCTGTGAAAGCTGCTGGTGAGCGTCATGTTGACGAGGTATTTGAAGAAACTCCTATAACTCCCCCAATTACTACTTCAGTTACTGCCACCACTGGGCAAGGTACCGCTGAGATGAATGTGGATACTGCTGGCGAGAATACCGTTGAGATGCAAACTCCTGACCAATCAAATAATCTGATTGGGCCTGCCTCTGCCTCAGCTGCTGACAATGCTGTTTCAGTTCTTCGTCACCTTCTTTCTCTGAGCACTCTACCTTGCACTTCTGCTGGCAATAGTTCCACGAAGATTCAATTGCCGCCCAACAAGTTGATGGATTCCTTTGCTAAATTGTTGTCTCAAGATGAAAGTGGTTATAATACTCTTTATTTAGAATCAATGAGCAAACTAAGTGAGCCTGGGTTAGCGCTGAAACCCGCCGATCTTACTACCGCCGTCTCTCATCTTACTCCTTATGAACAATTCTGCAGCGCCGTAATGGTATATATTATTGCCTCAGCTTCATCCTTATACCTTTATTCTAGATTTCACTTCTAACTATACTAATCTCCTTTATTCTGCAGGATTTCCAGCGCAATCTTGGTGGTATCACGCTGAATGCTCAGCTAAGACAAGATTTTGACAATCTGCGCCAAGCAAAGGCCACAGTGGATCAAGCAAACGCTTCCTTGAAACACCAGCTAGCTGTAGAGAAGAAGGAGAGCAGCCGTATGCGCATCAATTACAATGTAGAGAAAAAGAAGCATGAAGAACTCCAAGGTTAGTGGTCGTTTCCAAATTTTCATACGATAATTTTTCATTCTGTCGTCCTTTTTCCCAACGTCTAGTCCCTTTCCCTTATAAGGTCGTCGGCAACACCATGATAGCCGATCAAAGCAAACCGAAATTGAGATTGGTAAGTTGACTAGTGCTAACACTAAGCAACGTAATATGTTACTCAATTTGAGCCAAGATGTTAAGTGGTACCGCCAAGAATTGCGTAATGTCACTGATCTTAACGTAAATCTTGATCATCTGCTCAAAGTTTCTGAAGCATGTGGCATGGGCAAAGAGTGAGCTTGACAACGCTTCTCGCTTAACGGAATTATAACGTAAAGCCAAGGAAAAAATGACTGTGGAGCATATGAAGCTGTCTTCCCAACTAAAGGAGAAGGAAGCCACCATTTCCCGCCTATCGTCTACATTGATTTGTCGTACCGCTGAAAGAGATACCGCCCGAGATGAAATTCAACACCATAAAGATTTCGCCCAAATTCATAGGGATCGCGCTAGGGAGCTGAATGAAGAGAATACCATACTTAGACTCAAAATCAAACTGGCCGTTGGTCCTTGCTCTGATCAGGAAGTTCTGAGTAAACTTGATGAGATAAGTGTTGCTAAAAAGGGTATTCAAGAGTATGTTAGCGGTCTAGAAGGTAGCTCCTTAGGATTTTCTTTTTCCATGTAATTTCCAATTTGCTATTGCCTCAGCGCTAATACCATGTTTTTCTTTGTTTCAGAGAAGTACAGGAGTTTGGAATCTCAATTGGAAGCACAAACCACCACCTTGAAAGAGCACCAAGAGTGTGTTGCAGGAATTGCTCAGCTAGAGGAACAGGCGAAAGACCATCAATCTTGTGAAGATAAGATGCATACGCTGAAGGCTGAACATTTGCAGTGTACTGGCAAGATTTTCAATCTGGAAAATGACGTTAAGACACTCCAAGAGTATAAAGAAAAGTTTGAAACTGAATCTTCTAAGTCCAAGAAACTTCAGCAGATGCATGAAACTCTTCAGTCAGAGCTGAGTCTTGCTAAGAAGGCCGCCCAAACACAGGAAGAGCAATATGGCGCCGACGTAAGGATGGCCGGTTTTCTTGGTATTCAGATGTATTTGGCCTCCTTTTGCCCTGATCACGAAATAGACATTCCAGATGACTATGCTCCTGGTCGTCTTCCCCCTGATACAGAGACTATTCTTGTTGCTGCTGAGAATGAAGGTAATGCTGAAGATGCTGTTCACATAGACAGCGGGTCGGATTCTGGAGAAGAGAGTGGTGAAGAAAAAGATGCCGAAAGTGACAGAGACTTGCAACCAATAGGTCAAGATTCTCATCAAGATGGCGGCAAATGTGATAATGCTGATGACAGCCGGGACGCCTCTAAGAATCTAAACCAAGGTGCCAACGAGTCGAATCAAGAAAAGGGTGCAGTTTCTACTAAGGGTAAAGAAGAAAAAAAATATGGCTATCGACAACCCCCTGAAGTCTCCAGAAGTGCAAGTCTGATGCATGTGTCATCTTCTAGTTATCAAGTGTAATTTAGATAACTCTTAGCTTTTCATGCTTTTGTTTAACCATGAGATATGTTTATATCTCCCACTCTTTTGTTATAGAACTTTGGTAGATGTTTTTCTACCTTTGCATTTTGTTGTTATATATATATAATTCTCTTTGTTTGTTTCCGCCGGTATAATCGAATCCATTTTAGTTTCAATGATGAGCTGACAGTATTTTTCCTTAGCCACATCGCAACCGTTTCGCTATACATTGTTACTTGTGCCCATCGGCGATCTATTATAAGTGGTAGGTTTGCCAAGAGGGTGGTTAGTGCCTCCGGGAGTCTTATATTTTTCTGCCAGCACTTACAGATCAACAAGTAACGCGTCAGGAGTTATAGCACCAGTTAGCCAGGTTTACTGCTATTCAAAGCCATGCATTGAAAACTAAAATGTTCCGTTATGTCCCGGCGTATAATTTCTTGGCAGATTTGCCTCAGTTGGTGGCTATTGAGCCTTGTAAAATTTGTTTGGCAATTTTTCCTCAGCGTATGGCCGTTGAGCCTTGTAAAATTTGTTTGGCAATTTTGCCTCAGCGTAAGGCCGTTGAGCCTTGTAAAATTTGTTTGGCAATTTTGCCTCAGCGTATGGCCGTTGAGCCTTGTAAAATTTGTTTGGCAATTTTGCCTCAGCGTATTTGTCGCCGTATAATTAAAAATGACACGATAATTTGTTAACGGGGTTCGGCGCTCAAAGCAAACCTATGTCCCCGGATCTTATTTGCTGCAAATTACAAAAGCTAATAAGATTTCTTGGGTATTATGCCCGCCCAAGACTTCGGATTTTTACATGTAATCTTATGGATAGAATCTCTTGATAAACTTGGCATTCCATGGATGCTCAAGCTCTTTTCCATGCTCATCAACTAACACATAAGCTCCACTACCCGCTACACGCTTGATGACATAAGGGCCTTCCCAAGTAGGTTCCAACTTTTTACATCCTTTCTTCTTCTGATACGGCGGTATCTCTCTTAATACCAGGTCACCAGGCTGATAGTCTCTTTTCACTACACGCTTGTTATACTCTCTAGCTAGACGACGATGGTAATTCTCCATATGAGTCAAAGCAATGAGCCGCTGTTCTTTCAAGTCGTCTAGTTTCGCCAAGATTAAGTCTGTATTGAGATTCTTCTCCCAAGCTTCGTGTTTTGTCGTTGGCAATATAACTTCTGGTGGGAGTACTGCCTCTGCACCAAATGTAAGTAAAAAGGGAGATGCTCCCGTCGCCTCTCGAATTGTAGTTCTGTAAGACCATAAGACGTTATGGAGATGCTCACACCATGCCTTCTTGTGCCCCTCAACTCTCTTTTTTAATCCCATTCATATTGTTTTATTGGTGGCCTACGCCTGCCCATTACTTTGAGGATAGATAGGAGTGGACTTTCCCAGTTTAACGCCATATGTCGCCAGCAGATTTTCAATGTTTTCGCCGACCAATTCCTTCTCATTGTCAGTGCAGATTTCCGACGGGACCCCAAAACGACAGAATATGTTTTCCCATATGAATGTAAATACTTCTTTTCCTGTTCTTTGTCTAAGTGCCTTAACTTCACACCATTTGGTAAAATAATCTGTTGCCACAATGATATATTTGCGCTGTCCCGATCCTGGTGTTAGTGGTCCAATAATGTCAATCCCCCATTTGGCAAAGAGCCAAGGGCTTAATACTGAATTTAGCGAGACTGCTGGCGCTTTTATTTTATTTGCATACAGCTGACAATTCCTACACCGCTTAGCATACTCAGCAGAATCACCATTCATCCAAGGCCAGTAATAACCTTGCATCTTTACTTTTAGAGCCAGTGCTCTCTGCCCGCTGTGATTTCCGCAGTCTCCTTCATGAATTTCCTTCAACAGCTTCTTTCCTTCATCTCTTGATACGCATCGTAATAGTGGCCCAGAAAATGATCTTATGTATAGAACGCCGTCTCTTAACTCATAATTTCTTGACCTGCTGATGACTTTATGTGCTAACAGTTTGTTTCCAGGAGTGGTGAGATGATCCAAGTAGTATCTGATAGGAACTCTCCAGTCTGTTTCCGCTGATTCTTCAATGTCTACCGCCAGAACTTCCTGTTGCCTTCTTCCTTCTATTGATGACATCTTTAGTCTTTCAATTGCTATCGCCGGCACCTCTGGATCCGCCATCATAGAAGAGATAAATGCCAGCGCATCAGCATGTCTGTTGTCATTTCTACATATGTGTCTAAATTCGATGCCGGTAATCTTGTTAGTGTATTCCCTTGCCAATTGTAAATATTGCTTTAGTGAACTATCATGTGCCTCATATCTGCCTAAGATCTGTCGAATAACCAGCTGGGAATCACTAGTTAAACGGATGTTGCTGATGTCCATCTCGATTATGAGTCTCATAGCGTGTATTACCGCTTCGTATTCTGCTTCATTGTTTGTAGCTGGGAACTCTAATCTGAATGAGTGGACTATCCTTGAACCTTTTGGTGAGATAAAGACTATGCCAATTCCTTTGCCCTCTTTATTAGCTGAGCCATCAACGTATACCTCCCACTGATTTGGGTCTCTTTTCAGCAAATCTGGGACTCCCTCATCTGGATCTTCCTTCTCCATGAATGGAATGTCTTCAGTTTCTTCTTCTTCTTCTTCTATGGGAAAGTCTGCCAGGAAGTCGGCGATAACCTGTGACCTTTGAGCTGTCCTTATTTCGTATTTGACGCCGTACTGATCTATCTGAGCATTCCATTTTGCAATACGCCCTGCTCTTTGAGAACTGTGAAGAATAGCTTCGATGGGAGTTTTGGTAAGTACCGTTATGGGATGAGCATGAAAATACGGACGAAGTCTGCTGTGGTGAAAACCAGAGCTAGTATTAATTGCTCTATCTTAGTATAATTTTTCTCAGCGGGTTGTAGAGTTCGACTAATGTCGTAGATTGGTGTCTCTCCTCCTTTTGTCCGTACTAAAACTGCACTGACCGCTGATGATGTGGCCGCCAAGTAGACCCTCAGTTCTTCTCCATGTTCCTGCGGCTGAATTGCTGGCAAGGTGGCTAAGTACTTCTTTATTCCCTGAAAAGCATCCTCATGATCTTTTGTCCAGTTGAACTTCTCTCCTTTCTTCAGCATTTGGAAAAATAATTTGCACTTGTCAGAAAACCGAGATATAAATCTGTTAAGAGACGCCAGTACACCATTTAAGCGCATAACATCCTTCAAGGTTACCAGCGAGGGCATTTCCAAAACGGCTTTGACTTTGGCCTGGTCTGCCTCTACTCCCTTTTTTGTGACAACATATCCCAGAAACTTTCCAGATGTACCGCCGAATACGCACTTTGCCGGGTTGATCTTCAACTTGGTTATTCTCATGTGATCAAAGATTTCTTTCAAATCTTGTACGTGATCCTTCTTTTTCTTGCTCTTGACCAACATATCATCGACGTATACTTCCATAGTTTTACCTATCCATTTCTCAAACATATCCTGAGCCATCTTTTGATATGTAGCGCCAGCATTTTTGAGACCAAATGGCATTCTTGTGTAACAAAATAAACCTTTAGTAGAGAAAAAAGCTGTGTGACGCTGATCTTCTTCTGCCAATGGTATCTGGTTATATCCAGAATAGCCATCCATAAAGGATAGTAATTCATGCCCAGAAGTGGCATCAACGGTCTGATCTATGCTTGGTAAAGGAAAGCTATTCTTGGGACACGCCCAATTCAAGTCGCTGAAGTCAATGCAAATTCTTACCCCTTTATTCTTCTTAGGAACCACCACCATATTAGCTATCCACTCCGGATATTGAACTGGTCTAATGATCCCTGACGCCCTCATCTTGTCAATTTCTGCTTCCACCGCCTCCTTATACGGTGGTGCCAACTTCCTTGGACGCTGTTTGAATGGTCTGATCCTTGGATCTATATCCAACTTATGGCATGCAGTTTCTGGATCAATACCAGGCATCTCATTCATGCCCCAAGCAAAAACATCTACATATTCTCTTAGTAAAGCCTCTAACTGCCGAGATTCTTCTTCATCCAATAAGGTACCAATTTTTACTATCTTAGGAGCATCTTCTTCACCTATGTTGATCTCTCTTGTAGGCTCTACCGCTGTGAAATGCAAATCTGGCTCACCCATAGGCGAAGGTTCCTTTAATTGCTACAAAGGTGCCGCTGACGGACTTGCTGCTGAGTCACCTTCCTTCACAGAAAGAATGTATTTGTTGGGGTCAGCGACTAGTTCAGTTATTTCTTTAGCCTTTGTTGCTTCTTTTGTCTGCTTCCTTTTCTCGTTCAATCTGGCCTTTCGAGTTTCACGCATCTTGACGTCTACTTCATTGCATGCCTTTGCTGTAGACGAGTCGCCAATGTATTCAGCTACCCCTTCTGGAGTTGGAAATCGTAACCGCTGATGATAGGTCGAAGGTACTCCCTTGATGCTGTGTAACCACGGTCTGCCAAGGATTGCTGCATATGGCGAATCTACATCCACAACACAGAAAGTAGTATCCATGATCAAGGTCTTGCATGTAACAACCTTCATTTTCACTTCTCCTTTAGGCTTGGATGCTATCCCATTAAATCCATAGATGCTGTATGAAGAAGGAACTAATGACTCCACCGGTTCTTCTTTAGAATCCATGGCCTGGTAAGCTGAATTAAAAAGAATATCGACAGAACTTCCTGGATCTACCAACACTCTTGGAACCTGGAATTTTCCTATTTGGATGGTAAGGACCAATGGATTCAAATGACTTCTTGCCTCAGGTGATAGTTCTACCGCCGAAAAACTGACTGGCGTTTTCATCCATTCTAAAAGTGGGCTTTTCTTGACGGCGACACTGAAAATCTCTTTGCCATTGCTATCTCTCTTGTGAATTCTTGACAGTACATTGTTATGGAATTCATCCCTACTGATTGTTGAATGTACAATAGAGAAACAATTCAACTCTTTCAAATCACGCTGAACTTCGACTTCAAAAACTTCAGGTTTTGGCTGTACAACTTGGGTTGGCTGAACCTCCAATGGCGGCGCTGGAGCTAACTCTAAGAAATCTTGGAATCTTCCCATACGAATGAATCTATGCACCTCTCTTTGGACCCCTGTGCAGTTTTCAGTTGAATGACCATGGAATTGATGGTATTGGCAGTATTGGCTGGTATTGGAAATAGGGTTAATGGGATTTCCTCTATTAAAAGGATAGCGGATTTCATTCCTTGATGCCGAACTCTCTATCTGTCCAAATGCATCAGTATATGTGACACGTAGTTTTGGTAGCGTGGCGTCTTGGAAATCTGGGTATCCTGGCTTTCTGTCGTCGAATCTTCGATTGTCATTGTTGAATCTTCTATCACCATTCCCTTGTCGCCGGTTGTCATATCCCCCTCTGCTGTCGCCGTAATTTCTTCTATCATTGTTGGTGTATCTACTTCTATTATCATATCCTCCCCTGTTGTCTTGATCATCTCTTCCTGCATAAGTATCTCTTTTTCCTTGATTCCATTGCTGGGTACCATTCTGCTGATACTGCTGTCGTTCTTGTGGCTGTTGATGTGGGACGACTGCCGCTGAGGGTGTTGCTGCTGCTGCCTCCAATTTTTTGTGTTCCTTTATAATCCATTCCTTTCTTGCTTCTTCTTGTTCTTCCGGCGACAAATTGTTGATAGAGTGAGCATGTTTTGCCCTTTCCTTCTTTTGGCGCTCTTCTTCTTCTTGCATTTCTTCATATATCAACCATTCGTTCTGTCTTGCCCTCAATTCTCCTATATCTGCCACTGGAGTCCAATATAAAGACTGAAACATCTGATCTGTTGTTTCCATTGAACTAATAAATGCCCGCATCTTTTCTTTATCAGATACCGCCGATCCCACTTCACTACAAAGTTTCCTCCATCTCATAATGTAACTTCTACATGTTTCCATAGGTCTTTTTCTGTTGTTAAACAACTTCTCTGCCCCAGGGCGCACTCTCTTGTTTTGTATGTAGTTTGCAATGAATTTCTATTCCAACTGTGTGTATTTCGAAATTGACTTCTCCCTCAGACCGCCGAACCAAGCCAGAGCTTCATCTTTAAGAGCAGCAGCAAACGACATGCACATTATTGGATCTGAACTGGTCCATGCCGTTAAATCCCTTCTGTAGCTTTGTAAGTGCAATGTTGGATCTCCTGTACCGTCAAAGATTGATGTGAAAGTTGGCATACTAAACTTCCTGGACACATGCCCATACGTAATTTCATCTACAAATGGTGTCTTTTTGCTTCTAAGATTGCCTTCTTTAATTTATCGTCTTTTGGCTGACCTGTGACCTCTTCTATCTTCTTCTCCATACGGCGTAACCTCTTTGCAACATATTCTTGATAATCATCTAATTTACCCGAGTCGGCGTAACTTTCCTCGCCGTGATTAGATTTCCCAGTCTTCTTACTTCCTTCTTCTTTTTTCACTGTGGATGCTGCCACCTTTGGTCTTGTAGATCTGCTCTTTTGAGCTTTGTGCACTGTATGAGTTGAGCGACTTTTGCTACGACTTTCCATTAACTGCTTATGCTGCTGTGCCAATTGTAAGTTGCTCTGAAGGATAATGTCCATCTGTCTTTGCATCTGCAACTGCATCTGAGCTTGATTTATGGTGCTTTGTTCGAAGAATTTCTTTAGCAGTTCTTCAGTAGCACTAGTGGATCCTGCTTTTCCTTCTGACACTGTTATTGGCGTCGTTCTTGATGTTCCAACAGCTGCCACCATTCTGCTGCTACCTCCTACCTCTTTTGAAGTGTTACCAGCTGCTCTCGAGGGTAGCCCACTAGTGTTGAGATTGCCGCCTACTACCCTTGATAACCCTTCAACTGCATGAGACGTCTCGCCGGGAATCTCTGTTTCTTTGGTGGCGCCGTCATCCACTGCTTTTCCTTTACTTTGCGC
>JAJJMA010227264.1:0-18158 GCA_023529015.1 Papaver nudicaule
AGAGCTTGATCAACATCACCATTCACTTCATCGAAATCGCGCAACACCCTATTGTTGCTAGGGTTTACCAGTTGGAGAAGAAAACCTTTCGTTTGCTTTTGATTTTGTGTTTTTGCTTTTTGGAGAAGAGAGAGTGACAGAGAAGAAAGAGTGACGGAGAAAAAAAAAAATTAAAAAAAAAAAAAAAAAAACACTCTTCATTTTTATTAATGATGTAATTTTATTTTAAAGAAAAAATAAATAAAAAATAAACTTAAAATCCGGACTAGAAAATAACAAAAAGTAGTTTGTATAGGTGGCCCAATCAAAATAGGAGGAATGTGCACCCTTATAACCATAAGGGTTGCTTGCTTTAAAATGAAATACCCAGCCCAGTTCGTTATTTGCCTGTCAGTGCCATCGGATTGGATTTCTCGAGTCTACTTTCCATGCTTTGACCATTTCATTTGGCAGAAAAGAAAACTGAGTACGATGTTTGAGCTCGCGTGATATATCGCTAAAAACTGAGTACGATGTTGGCGCGCGCGTGATATATCGCTAAAAACTGAGTATGATGTCGCTTAAGAAAAAGAAGTTTGGCCTATCTGATCAGACGCTTGCTTTTTCCCGCGGAATGCAAGCAATTATTTCTACAACTATGGATTTTGAGCCAATCAGGTATCACTGCGTGTCAAACTGTGTCAGCGGTTCGTCGACATGAGTTTGCGATCCTGAATTGTCGGAGTTTCCTGGGGATAGTGGTGAAAGTTAGATCATATCGCGAAACTTGGTCATTGGGCCAGCTGGTGGAGAAAGTGTGGATATTGCGGATGCTAGGTTAGGAGATTCTTCACATTCGGCCCCTAAAGTGTATATGAAAATAGGGGCCGAATCCACATTCGGCCCCTAAAGTGTATATGGAAATAGGGGCCGAATGCCATGGCGCCACGGCCTTGCCTTCTGGCCAAGGCCAGTTTGTTTGTGGCCGCGTCTTGTGGCGTGGCCTTGGCTAAAAAATCAAAGTAAGTGTTGCTAAATTTATAATGAAACCAGATTTGGTTTCATTCGATTTTGTCAATGAAACCAACGCTGGCGTTAGTCAAAAGGTAAATTTATAATGAAACCAGATTTGGTTTCATTTAAAGATGAGCCGATCCTTCGTTAGGGACGGTTGATAGATCATCAAATTCCCACAAATTCCACGAAAAGTGTGCACTGACTTCAACCCACCGTTCATATCTAATTGCAGCATTTTTTTTTTTATTTTTTTTTTTTTTTTTTTTTTTTTATGGATAGTGCATAATCATTAATTTATGGATTGAGTCATGTACGGTTTCTTATATACTGTGATATTACATTCTATAATGAAAATCATTACTTTCAAATTGGTTGTGGCATCATGTACTATCTAATCTTGAAAATTGATAATGCCTATGCTTTATTAGTTTATGATTATGAATGACATCCAAAAATATAATAAGAGATAGAGAGGTTGAGCCCCGGCCGTAGGCCGGGGTGATACCTAGTTATACTATAAGTTCTAAGATTTATATTTTCCAACCGTTGATTCTTGTTTATGAAACTGATGGTTGAAGACGACATATTTTCACGTGACAAAGAAGAGAATTTTAATTTTTTGGACAAGTAGGTTCATATCAAAATACGGTCAATGTAACAAAAATTCAACATATATTGACTTTTATGTCCACCCCAATTCTTTACTTTCTTGTATCAGTTCCTTCTCTCCTAATGACAAGTTGTTGTTGCTAGCTGTGGGGTTGAAATATCAGGGTTGAACATTCTTACATCTGGAATTACAATGATGAGAAAAATTGTTTAATCATCTTACAGTTTCTTCCAATATCTCAAAAAAAAATTTCCATGGTTGAATATAGAACATACTTTTTCTATAACATCTCTTTAGATGTTTGTTTGCTTTGGATTGGTTCTCACCATCCTTTTGACTCGCTTAGGCGTTCTCATCTCTTGTATTCTCTTTTTTCTTTTGCAATAAAGTTTTAACCTTCCGCCTCAAAAAAAAAAAAGTTCTCAATACATGTGCAGTAGATGAAGTTTCGACCTTGTCTTATAGATGAACATTCATAATAATTACATTTCAAATTAGGTTCCCTGACTGGACATACTCCTTTGATGAGCTAAAACAACCCGTCTAGACTAATTAATATTTGATTTGATCATTTCCAAAACATTAAACTAGGTAACACAAGGAAAACATGAAACCAAGTCACTCAGATTGCCATGACCGAATGAGAAACCCATAAAATGTAATGCTCCTGAGATAGCTAAAGTGTAGATTTTCACACTAAACTTGCAAAGATGCAGCATAACAACCTAGATATCTTATTTCATGACTTGTTTACTTCACCGGTCCTCTATGATGGTGCCTCGAAAACTTGTAGAGCACAAGCTCTTAAATCTTGATATAGTTTTAACATTTTTGTTACCTGGCTAATTTGGGGGCGAGCTCTTTTTTAACAGGGGCGAAGGCTAATCCAAAATAGGGTTACAATGAAGTAATCTCAAAAACCCCTTATACACCATAATTAGGATTAGAGATTGTAATTGGGATTAGCAAATAAATTATTGATTAACAAAAATATTAGATTGTTAATTAGAAAATCATCCTAAGACTAGATAGTTAGCCATTATCACCACCACCACCTCCATTATAACCATCACCGTCTCCATTTCCACCACCACCACCGCCTCCAATTCCACCCCCACCACCGCCTCCAATTCCACCCCCACCCCCGCCACCATTGGTGTATGTGTTTTCGAAAATGTTCAAACATGATCCTCAAAGCTCAAAACAGTTATGGGAAGACTCACTTCAATGTTAAATTCGTCGAAAATCAACTCAACCCAATTGCTTCGTACCCAGAATCGTCACAACATGACATACAATTATGACGATTCAAGAAAACTCGTCAAGATAATAAGATGGTCTATGACGACACTGCGTGTAGAGATGAACAATCGTCAAGGTTTCTACAGTGCCATGACGATTTAGAAAGTTGATCCAAAAAGCCCGAAAATACTGCTTGCTAAATCTTCACATTATGTAATAAAATCATGACGATTTATCTTTGAGAATAATCACCCCTCTGCCAAGAAAACAAGTTAACTCGTCACACTATGTGATAAAATCTTGACGATTTGGCTTTGAGAAAAAGCACCCTTCTCTAGAAAAACAAGTTAACTCGTCATACTATGTTATAAAATCTTGACGACTTTGCTTTGTGAAAAATTAGCCCTCTGCCGAAAAAACAAGATAAATCGTAATGGCTTTTACTTAACTTACATGACGACTAAGTTTTATTATGCTCAAATCGTCGTGGTTTACATCATGACCATGACGAGTTTAGGTGTATTAACAGCTGTTTGGAAACAGGTTGTCGGAATCGTCGTGGTTTGAACATAAACCATGACGAATTTCTGATTTTTTCTTTGAGTTTTCAAACAATTTAGACATGTAAACTAACACAAATGAATCAAACTTAGTACGATTTACCATGGTCAGCAACGAACCGTTAAAAAAAAAAAAACCATTGTCAACCTAGGAAACGAAAAATGTATCAAACACACCAAACCGACATAATATTATTTCACCTACTAAAACCAAAGTGCGAAACGAAAAAACTAAACCACATCATTGTTGCCCCCATCGGCTTCACCTTCACCTTCACCTTCAGCTTCACCACGCCCACGGCCACGGCCACGGCCACGCCCACGACCTCGTCTAGAAGTTTCTCCTGTCTCTTGAGTGTCACTGGTTTCAATATGACGACTCTTCGCACCGAGAGCATACAAAATAAATTTTGGGTAAAAATTACTTTTAGCGAATACTAATTATGGTTACATCATATTCCAGTGCGCTGGGAATTTTCTTAACACCATGTTTTTGCATTAAGTGCATGGTTGATTAGTTTTTGTAGTTTAAATCTAAGATTGGTAAAATGCACTTCAATGGTTTGTAATTACAGTAAAAACTCTATATATTAATACTCTTGGGACCACACAAAATTATTAATATATGGAGGTATACCAAAAAAATATTATTTTTTACTAGTTTAATGTATTATACTCATTTAGGAGATAAATATAATATCTATGTATGTAATATATATTGTATTGTATCAAATTTAGTTATGTTAGGCAAAATATTCACTAAGATGTTAGGAAATTGTTTTAGCTTTATTGCACAAAAGGTTTCATGCCAAGAAGCTTTAAACATGCTCGATAAGTTGGAAATATTTTGGCTTCAACAAGAAGGTGTCCATGGCGACGAGGTTTTACGCATACGTAAGCTAAAAGATGCGGTAATAACCCAAAAAATTACATTTGCTTCTCAAACAACTATAGATAAATATTTTAGTCCATCTTAAATTATGTTGTACAAGATATATATTTTCCAATATAATATCAATTATTAATATATGGAGGTAAATTAGTTAAGGTGGGACTGGAAAAATGTATTGATATTAAAATGTGGAGTTTATTACTATTTGTAACTGGCCCAAATTGGGACTATGATTTTTTATATTAATATATAGAGTTTATTAATATATGGAGTATCAATATATGGGGTTTTTACTGTATAAAGATTAAACAGAAAAATAAAATGAAATGCTCAACTATTCAAGCTTTTTCTTTTGCTTAAAATTAAAAATACGAATGTAAGCAATTACAATGAAAAATATTTTCAATCATAAACAATGTACAAAGTAATGATTTCATCATAAATTGGTGGAAAATTAGTTCTTGGTCTTCTTGATCTTCACAACGCTCTACTGGTTGTCAAGTTTTATCAGCAAAGAGAAAGAATGCAAGTAATACTTTCATGGTTGCTTTTTCAACGAATTCACCGTACTCTTCTGATCTTCTAATTAAAAAAACACGAAGAAAGTTTGTCTAATACTGATCTAAGTTACAATTGTTGTTAATTAAACTATTTCTTAGTTTCCTCCAACGGTTCAATGTTTTTTGTTGTTGTTGAATTTAAAACAATTTCTTTCAAACAATCTGATTATGTTATTTTTGTTGGATTCATTTGACATTTTCCTCTAATATTTGAATGTTTTCTTTTTCTTTCCATATCTCCAAGAATCCATCTGCCTTTGAAGTTAATAAACCCATATCTTATAGCTGAATATATTCATAAGAATTTAATGTAAAATAAGGTGAAATAGAAACAATTCAAATCGATATTTGATCATGTATAAAACAATAAAACTCTAACAAAGAAAACATGTCCAAATAATAATGCAAAATTGATTCCTCAATTCACAATAATCTTATTGCACTTCAGTTGGTACAAGACTCTAACAAACATTTTGATCAATCGTGCTTACAATTTCCAGACCATTAACAACCATTTACATTCCACAAGTTTGGAGCATACTCCAAATAATCAAACCCACTTTTGATGATCATAACCTGCAACATAAAGCCGAAGTAATTATAAGTCTTCAGTCCTGACTAGAGTATGGGCCAGGAACCAAAAAAAAAAACATCCAACATCCGTGAAGATGCTACTGTGGATGCAATTCAGTAGTCCTCATTGGGCATGCGAATACCCATCATCAGTAGGCACTCGCATTGTAGTTGATAATACTTTTGTAACCTCAAGTTCCTCTTGAGATACAGATTCTAGCCAGCATTTGTATGCATCCCTTGTGAAGTAATTGGTACTGCCTTCTGGAACTCCTCCTGAGAATCCTTTATGATTGGAAAAATATATGTAGGAATAGAAAGAGGAGAACTTGGGTTGTATAATCGGTCAATAAAGCAATGTAATGATGTTCATAGGCATGTACATCATCTCCCTTGCTGCGACGGAGAATTGGTACTTCCGATGGAGGTGAGACTGATGAAGGAGTACGAACATCCAAAAGATCATCCATGTGTCTAGGTCTACGAAGTTTAGATGGAGATGACGCAGCAGCAAAATCAACTGGAGGTGGCTGTTCATAAGGCTCTTGACTATATCTCCTAGAGAAAGTCCTAATAGGTTTCTCCCTATGTCTATGTGTAATAGTAACAACCGGTTTTCCATGGAGCATGGTTATAGCAATGTTAACATGTGCATCTATCAACTGGGGATATACCCAGACTAGTTGTTCATATTCAGGTTTAAGGATGTTAGACATAGGTATCGAATCCTTATTAGAGAGACCCAGACCCGAATCTTGTTGAGTAATAGGCCTTTTACCTTTGTCAGTTTTTGAGGAAAGCCCAAGACGAGACGATCCCAACAAGGATCTGGGCTTGGAAAAGTAGTCAAAATAGATTGTACAGGAAAACGAAAAGCCCGAACCCCAGCCACGCCATCCTTTGACCTTCTATGTACATCTAGCGGTCGTAATTCATCCGGTCGCTTTGTCACATTCTCTGATCTTGTCTGTAGCACGGTCAACATATGAGCTTCGATAATATATTGTTAAAACCTACGTACATAAAAAACATATTATGAAACATATGCTCGAGGCAGATGTCTGTCGCAAGCCTGCCTTGGGATAGGAACATCCCATAAACATTACGTGCTAATATGGGGCCTTATCTGTTCTCCTCGCAACACTGTCTCCTCTAACCTATTTGTTGCAGCCACGGGACTTTCCTGCAGCATGATTAAGATGTCAACGGAAGAAATACATAGTTTGAAATTGTAATGCTCAAAACAATCACAAACCTGAAACATACATTGATAGCAGGTGTGCGCTGTAATCCTTCCTCTCCACATGGTGTTGTACCTTTCTTTTGTTTGTAAACCACAAGGTTTCCGTCTTGTCTTGTTTTGATGACATGTGTTAGCGGAAGAAGAGTTTATGTCTTTGCTTACAATTTTCAAATGCATGGTTAACCATTGTCGGAAATCTGACTTTTTGAATGCTAGATTTATGATTTTTCTGTTTGGATCCTTGGGTTTTAGTCTTTTCTTGTTCTCTTTGTGTTTTTGGGATCGTAGTTTAATGATTTTTTATTAAAAGGAGAAAACTAAGGAAGAAGATTTGGTGTTAATAATAATAATCAAAATTTATTTTGACTTTGAAGGTGGTAAATAGGAAAAAACACAATTGAAAAGTAGATTAGTTTTATAGATTGTAAGAGAGGTGAAAATCAGGGAAAGTGTGGGTGGTAAATAGGGATAACCTTATGAAATCAAAGTAATTCACATCCCCATTCTCGACATGGTTTCTATATGTTGCGGAGACTATAAAGGGCCAAGAACTTTTGTGGCTCCAAACATTTTGATCAATCGTGCTTACAATTTCCAGACCATTAACAACCATTTACATTCCACAAGTTTGGAGCATACTCCAAATAATCAATAGTTGACAAAACTAAAAATATTTGATTTGAATTTGTTTTTTCTTTGTTAACCTATGGCACATGTCAACGATAAACTAATCATAAAAAAAAATTAGTTTAACTCAAATATTTTTAGTTCAATTAAGTTCCCTAATTTTTAGGAAAAAGTAGGAAAAAGTCAAACTAGCCTATTTTTTAGAAACAGAGGGAGTACTAATATTCCCATTTACATAAGAAGATTAATACGATATGCTTACTTCTTTTTATAGTTTCCTTCACTATCTCAATTGGTACCCCCTTTGGTGGATAGGGAACTCACTCTTGCTCTTCCACATTTCGAAAATCGATTGTAGCAGCTAAATTTTATAGAAGGAATGACATAGAGGATGAATGGATAGCCACTCTCCAACATTTCCTTCAAAACTTGTATGAATCATTTCTAATAGATTCCTCCCTTTCCCAGCAAAAAAACAAAACATCAACCCTCTACAATATTATACCTGTTTGTTGCCTAATACTAGCTTAATGCATGTGGGAATTGTTGAGAAAGGTTTTTGTTATTAAAAATGGACGAGAGTAACAATTAATCGACTCGGAGCTTTTATATCTGGTGCTTACTTCATGAGGGTCTTCGATGATACCAAGGTTCCCATCTACATAACAAGATTGAGAATGTTTGCTTACTTCATTTTATAGTTTTCTCCAATATCTCAACTGGTTCCCCATTTGGCGAATATGGAACTCACTCTTACGTACTCTTCCATATTTCGAAAAATCCATATGCTTCAAAAGTTAAGAAACCCATGTACATATAAGTTCTCATGTGCCAAGTGCAGTAGGTAATAATCCATATAAAGTTTATGACCTTGTCTTATGGATGGAAACTCAGAACAGTTACATGTCAAATTCTCAGGTTCCGTGACTGGCAATAATCTTTTGGTGAATGAAAAAGCATCCTTTCAATATTAAATAAATCAATATTTGATCGTATCCAAAACATTAAATCTCCATCACCGAAAACGTGAACTCAAGTCAAACTGAATATCGTGGATCAAATTGTAATGAGACCTACAAAGACATTTTTTTTTTATGAAAAAAGGGAAGTGCTTCTGATGCATGCATCTAACAATAATTTGTTGTAAGTTTTTATAATAGGCTTGCCAATAAATTGCTAAATAACGGCATAAAAATGAAATTGTGGGCATCCAGCTCAAAAACAATTGGTAATGAGTCGAGTGACACATATGATTATTAAATGCAGGATCTTAGATTTCCATACAATGTGGGACTAAGAATCTCAACACGCCCCCCTCACGTGTAGCCTCGTTGGGTTTAACACGTGGAAATATAAACGGGTGACACGGAGTAAAGGTGCGGTCATATTAGACTCGTCACAAATAGCCTGCTCTGATACCATATTAAATTGTGGGCACCCAACTCAAAACCCATTGCCAATGAGTGAAGTGGCCCATAGGATTATTAATGGCAGGATCTTAGATTGCTCATACAATGTGGGACTAATAATCTCAAGACGCCCCCTCACGTGTAGCCTCGTAGGGTCTAACACGTGGACATATAATTGGGTGACGTTGAGTAAAGATGCAGTCATTTTTAGACTCGTCATAAATAGCCTGCTCTAATACCAAGTGAAAGTTCGTGGGCATCCAACTCAAAACAGATTGGCAATGAGTGGAGTAACCCATAGAATTGTTAACTGCAGGATCATAGATTGCCCATATAATATGGGACTAATTATCTCAACACTATCAATTCTCATTTTTAACATGAACAATTTGACCGACCCATCCTTGTGTGCGCAACTGTGAACACGAGCTATGTGAAGAGATCTCTGAGTTAAAAACAAAGATTCATCTAGAGATTCTGAATTTCTGATCACACTGGCCCAAGTGAATTTTTGAGTCAAACCAGCTGATTACACCATAGACATTCACACAAGTCTTCAGCAAACTGAATGTATTCCTCATAGAATTGTAAATAGACGTCTTGAAGTAGTTCGGAGGTTGAAATTAGTTGGACATTGCAACTAATTGTTTCATATTGCCAATTCCAGACTTGGATTATTGAACTAGGATCTGAAAACTATATAATATCTACAGTTGCTACGAGCGATTACTTGATCCTGCACAGTTCGTGGCACTATAACATCAGTATGCAAAAGTTTCCATTTGAATGTTGGAAAAACTCAGGCGCAGCAGATTACTTGTGTCAATACAGTGTATTTTGCACTAATACTGGCAGAAGTTCGAGTGCGTGCATTGTGGCGAAAGCATGCAGCTGAAGTGCTGATGCATAATTGAGACATTGCTTTTGAAACCTGCCTAAATTTGGCCCCATTTGGTAGTATTTGGCCCCATGAAAAAATAATTCCGGCGGTTGTTGTATATCAAAATCGGAAAACCCCTTATCATAAAAGACCGTTTTACCCTTCCCTATTTCTTCATCTTCCCTACTTATATTTCTTCATTTCTCTATATTTCTTCATCTTCTCTCTTTCTTCATCTTCTCTCTTTCTCTTTCTGTTCACCATCACCAACAACTGCTACTTCCACCACCACCGACGGAACCACCACCACCACCAAAATACTGCCTCCGCCACAACAACTGCCCAGATCTTCTCTATTTCTTCATCTTCTCTCTTTCTCTATCTCTCTCTTTATCCCTTCTTCGGTTCTTCTTCTTCCCCTCTGTAACAGATGATTCTCTCTTTTTCTTCCTTTTTCGGTTCTTCTTCTTCTTCCCCCCAAAAAATTAAACTTTTTCAATGAAATTATCTCCACAAATTGGGTAACCCAAAAATTAATTCAATTGATTCGGTGGTAAATCTCATTGTTTGATGATGCCCTTTGTCGAAGAGATTCAACATCGTTGATGCGGCTTTAAAAAACCAGGTCTTGTGATTTTCTTTTTTTAGGTTTAATTTTGATGTTTATGCTGTGAAATGTGAAATATTAATTTTTGTTGGATTTGGTAATTTGTGAAGAAGGTGGGGTTAGTGGGGATGAAGAAGATTTGAAGAAGATTAGTGGGGATGTAGACGATTTGTGAAGGTAGGGCAAGTCTGGGTTGGAGAAGTCGGCCCAGAATCGGCCCTTTTTGGATCCCCTATCCAACGATTGTTTTTCATGTTCTTTATTGTTCTTCATTGAAAATAAGTCGCGTATACTTCTTGCTCACACGACCTCTGGGTTCAGGTATGCTTACTGTTGCTACTTGGCTTTTTCTGTGATGGAAGTTTTAATGCTATTAGTAGCATTCACCTTTATCTTTGACACATCAATTCTTTGGTGCACAGGCATAGTTTAAAGGAGGTTCTTGATGCCCCAAATGTCATGAATATGATTAAAGATACAAAAGCAGCACAAGAGGTACTGAAATCCCGAGGGTTATCTCCTTTATGTAGCTATGTCTTTCTTCCACAATTTTCTTTTCACCTTTCTTATCTATGCTGCCATGCATATACAAGCTTGGGTGGGAGACAACATCCAAAACTCAAGATGGGAATGTATGGGAGATATCTCAAAGAGAAGAGGACATTCTTCTCCAAGAATACTAGCGTCGAACTGCATACTGTAAATTTCAGGTATACAAGTTTATGCACTTAGTAAATTTCAGGCTATATTTGAAACACTAGGGCAGAAATGCTCCTTATATGAGTATGGATGATGGGTTTTTTGGCAAATGAATTTCTTGAGTTATACAGTTGCACAGATAGTTAGCTGTGTATGGTGTAATGGTTGATGCAGTGAGGACTAAATTTCAAATGTTCTTACATTCTTCATTCAATGTGCTGTAATTTTTAAAATTGTCATCCCTGTAATTTCAAATGTTCTTACATTCCCATAGTCGGTCCTTGTATTAATGTATATGTACCGATTATGGGCGGACCTAAACTTAATCGGTTCAGGGATGGACCTTAGTGTGGTGTTTGCCTGAATTGCTTTGTTTCTATAGCTTGAGGTGGGAGTTTACAGGGGTTATGATTTGGAGCCTGACAACAACTGGTTGCAGATGATGTGTGTATGTTCAAGGCTGTGAAGGGGATTAGAAGGCAGTGAGGAGAGTGTGCTGCCATGGCGAGATTGAGGCTGATTGTTAACATGAGATTGGCTGTGTGGATCAGGTGGTGCAGTGAAGTGTGGCTAGGCTTGCTGGTTGGTGTGTGTGCTATGGTGATGGAATCTTACTTGCCAGTATGGTCTTTTTTCCATATCCTTATTACAACATTCATGAACACGATTGCTCCCTGTACTTTCATTAATAAAAATGGTAGGGAATTGGTACCAGTAATACTATCAAGTTCTTCCTTGTCATGTTTTTTTTGTCGGTAACATATAGATCTGGGTATTTTCTATCCTAAGTTAATCCAAGTATACAACATTGTTTATTGTATGTGCCTTGAATTTGTGCCTTGAATTTACAAGGGACTTTCTAACATAATCGGTCCTTGTATTGGTGTATATGTGCCGATTCTGGGCGGATCTAAACTTAATCGGTGTTTATGTCAATGAACATTTATCGATTGTATACATAATCGGTACATATATTAATCTATAAACACCGATTTCAAATGAAAAAAAAGTTAGTTTTTCTGTTTTAAAAAACGACCATAATCGGTACACATATTAATCTATAAACACCGATTATATTTGTTCGTTTTTACAAAAATATAATCGTTTCTATTTGCATATAATATAGGCCGATTATAATTCTTCATTTTTTACAAAAAAATAATCGTTGCTATTGTCCTATAATATAGGCCGATTTATGAGAATCGGTTGTTGTGGTGAAACTTAAGTACCGATTCTGGGTTGTTTCATTTTAGAATTTTTTTCAACTGGAATCGACCGTTGTGTCGCGAAATATAAACCGATTCTGGTTTTACTTCATAATCGGTATATGTATTGACCTATATCCACCGATTATTGTTCTTGGTTTTTTAAAATGAAGAACAATCGTTTGATATGGTGGCCAATATACGCCGATTCTGGAAAAAAAATTTACTTAATGAAATTTATGGTGGGAGGAGTGGAGGCGGCGGTGGTGGTGATGGGGTAATAATTTTTTTTTTTTTTTTTTTTGGGTTAATGGTGGTGGTGGTGGTGGTGGTGGTGGCGGAGGCGGTGGTGGTAATGGTGATGGAGGATTTAGTATATTTCTCAATTTTTAGACATCCCATAACAATTCACCCTAGATGGGTTTAAATTTTCATGGGGCCAAATACTCCACTGTGGGGCCAAATTAAGCCAGGTTTTGAAAAGCTTAATCGGTTGTAAAGAGATACTATTTGAACTAAAAAAAAAATATGAATCCCCCATTGACATTGGTTCTATACTGCGGAGATTATGAAGTCTTGGAACCCTAGTGGCTCCAGATATTGAGATTAATCGCGCTTACTATTTCCAGACATTTGGCATTTCACCGGTTTTCAAACAGTTGACCGAAAAAAATTAATCATTGTAAACTTCAACCAAACCAAACTTTAATTTTAGTATTAGTATCACCATAAATAAACACTCTAGTTGATTTTAGGAAACGAATTACTCGAATAGAAGTTTTGTGCGCAGTGTATATCGGTTGACTAATTTTCATGCAAAATTGTGGGGGGAATTTTCGTCGACAAATCCAAATGTTTTACGGGTCTTGGGCCGTAATATTCATCACACCTGCATAATGAGATCAACATCCGATCCTCAAGTCATTTTATAGTTTCCTCAAATATCTCGATGTTCTTTGTCTTTCATTAGTTGAATATAGAACTTATCTATCCATATTTCTCTGAATCTATATGCTATAGAATTTACAAACCCATGTACAAAAAGTTTTGATGGACCTTGTCTTATAGATGAAGATAATTCACAACAATTACATGTCAAAATCAGCGGTTCGTTGAATGGTCATAATCATTCATAAGACACCAACAAAACTCCATCAAAGAAAATATGAACCCAAATTAAACTTAATCACATATCAAATTGGAGTGATACACACACCTGGTGGATCAAATTAGAGTGGGAAGTTGAAGAGGAAAAAAGAGACTCCTGATGCATGTGCATGTCCAACTATAAACCAGGCTTGGGCTATGCTTCAAAACACCTAGGGATGGGCTTTCCGGAAACTGCAAAAGGCCTGCCTAGAAAATATGTTATAATCAACGAAACACACTAATGCTTAAGCCACGGCCCACGTGTTTATTTTTGTTAGCAGAAAGCATCTGGATATTTTGTCATGGTAGGTCAAGTCTACCGATGATAAACGACCAAAATTCTAAACCGGGCATATTTAGGATCCAATTCCTTTATTGAATCATAATCTACGACCCAATATAAAGATGCTCAATTACATTCACCTCAAAGGCTCAAACAACAAGTTTTTTGGTAAACGTGGTAATGATATTCATGAAAAGCACGTGGGTAAATTAGAACAAACTCAAATCATGAAAAAAAAAGTACACAGACAGATTAGAGCAAGGGCTATGGGTAGAGTGTTTTTGCACTCTATCATTTTCATTTTGAAAGAGGAACTTAGTGAAAGTGTGTAAAACTGACCATGGAAGATAAAAAATAAGAGTCTAAGCGGCTAAAGTTTAGCCGCTTGAAAAAAAAAGACACAAAATTTAGCTTAATTAATTAAAGTGTTAAAAGGTGGCATAACATGATTGGTTGGTTGTGGCTTAACTTTTGGTCAAAAATCTTAAGAAGTGAAACGGCTGATTTATAAATGAAACGGCTAATCATTTAGTAATTTTTTAATCAAAATTTTCTTACACACGGCTAATCATTAGCCGTTTTTCATTTGTTTCCTAGAGCGGCTAATCTTTAAGCGCTTAGAGTAGACTTTCACCCACTCTTTCGTATGAAAGAGTGGCTGATAGATTATAGGGAAAAAGTTGATGAAAGTGGTCCATTCTCTACCCATAGTGGGAGCAAATTTGCCCATTTGCTCACACTCTTTCGTTTTGAAAGAGTTACTCTTTCATTTTGAAAGTCCCGTAGCCCTTGCTCTTAGAACAAACTCAATGTTGGATGGTATAGAGATGAGAGTAGAGAGTAAAAAGGATGAACAACACACAGACTTACATTGATGATAATCTTGATACAGATTACATACTGATTGCACAGATATAAATACAAGCACAAACCTAACTGACTAATATTATCCTAAAACTGTCTCCTAACTGCTAAGAGTTACAACCAAATTATATCTCAACATCCTCCCTTAAATTGAACATGAATCAAATGTTCAAATTACACCACTAAATCATACGTATGTTGGTAATCAATCTTCAAAATCAGGACATACTTGACTAGGCATTCAATCTTTCACATTAAGCCTTGATAAACATAGTTGCTCCTCTTTTATCTTCATGGTACTTTTCTCACTTGTCACCGTGCACCATCTTCATAGTTTGATCATACTATGATAACGTAATGTGAAATTGGATCTGTCATCTACCCAACATTAGGACCACAACCTTTCTATATGTTGGATGACCCCAAACACACCATACTTCATGCACTGCCTACAACACTTCTGAGCATACTTGCTTCACCCATATGCCAGACATCGAACACTTCTTGAGCAGTCTACAAATCGCCTGATCTTTACTCGTACCCCTTTAGTTTCTTACATGGAGAATCAAACTCCATCATGGACTGCCAACCGATGATACACTCTTGTATGACAAACTAACAAGCCAGAATTGCTCTTCCGCTTGATAAGTGAACAAGAAACCAACAAAATACTACTTCACTTTCCATTCACCAAGTGCGTGTATAGAACCTTCTTCCCATGAATTTTGAAACTTTCAAAAACTACTGTTTTCTTCCATACACTCTTTGAATACTTTGAAACTTTCCTCTTATTCCATCAAGATCCCCATTTTCTTTCTTTGTTTAAATTCCCTTCTTACACTTCTCTTTATAGTAACAAACACAACAACATCATCACTGATTTCTTTTTACTCTCAATTTTTTTTTATCTAATAACTCTCTACCCTCTCTCTACCCTAGCTCTGATACCACTGTTGGATGGTATAGAGATGAAAGTAGAGAGTAAAAAGGATGAACAACACACAGACTTACATTGATGATAATCTTGATACAGATTACATACTGATTGCACAGATATAAATACAAGGACAAACCTAACTGATTAATATTATCCTAAAATTGTCTCCTAACTGCTAAGAGTTACAACCCAATTATATCTCAACACTCAAAAGGTGATGTTGGTCTAGTTATTTTGGCATTTTCAGACAGATTACAATTAAATTTAGTGAATCTGAAGTGGAATAACTCCAATCTGAAATTTTTGTTGTAAATCATCTGTGTACTGATCAGCTCATTTCTGGAGCTTAATGAAATGAAATTGGCATGTTTATTAAAAAAATAAAAATAAAAATCTGAAGTGGAATAATTGAAACCATGAGAAGACATTAGGACACAACATGACTTATGAATTCTGAATTTGCGACCACCTCACCATCCTTACTTTCAAGCCATTGCTTATTTTATTTTACAGTTTTCTCCAGTATCTCAAAAATTTTTTCCTTTGACAAATGTAGGATACACTCTTTTCCACGTACTTCTACTATGAAGCTGTACGCTTTAAATATGTGCAGCAGAAAAAGTTTCAACCTTGTCTTAGAGATGAATATAATTCACAAAAAATACATGTCAAATCTGGATCCCTGACAAAAATCACAGTGTTGGAGCCATTCACCAAAAACCAAGTGCCATATTTGGGTTTGGAGATGGGGTTTGGTACAAAAAAACACAACCATCACACTAAACCCATATGCAAATGTGATTTAAATTTTGGAGCCAAATAAGACGTGATTTTATATCACGTAAAAAGTACGAACGCGATTTTAGTTTGCACGAACTACAAAGTTCACACTAACTCACGTGATCTTAGTTCACGTAATATGCATTGACGTGATTTGGTTTCACGTCCTTTTATTTCACGTTATTTAATTTTACGTTCACACTAACACGTTATTTTTTATCACGTTTGGGCAGTAACGTAAAATATAATCACGTCCCACCATCTCCACACCAAACTCATTCGCTGCGCTATATTTGGTGTGAAATAAATCATAATTTAGGTTTGGTGGGATAGTATAGCCATGACTACCGATGGGCTATCCCATATTTGGTGTTATGGCACCATGATTGCAGCTGCTCTGAGTGACTATACTTTTGTTGGTGATCACTTCCAAAAGACTGGAACTATATAGAAGGATACATGAATCAAGTCAAATTGTAATGAGACCCACAACAACATTTTTCTAAGAAAATCAGAAGTGATGCGTCTCTCAACAATAACGAAAAAATGCAAAATGGTCGTATAAAAATTATCAGAAAAATAACCAAGTTAAAACTTGATGCCTGGGCGTGTTTATTATTGTTAGTTTGTACTATGCATAAAACCGATTGGCTGAATGCGTTGACATTTTCTTTTGACCAGATTAACACAATTAGAGTAGTAGTAATGCCGTTATGGCATTTACAGGCTCTGTACAAGGAATTGAGTCGAGCCTACAGATTCTCAGGCCCATTCAAATCAGCTTGCTAACAGAATCTGAAGTACTATGGCTCAAAAATCAAGTAGATAGAAACTCCAGACCTCGTGAAGCATCCACAACATCATCAACGGTAAAAGTACAGTCGACCAATCCTCGAATTAAAATCCATCGATGCATGATTTATAAGTTTAGCAGTGAATTTTAAGCAATATTCACCCGAGTTACATGCTTTGTTAAATTCTTTTTCTACTTTCCTCTAATATATTAATGTTTTCTTATTGAATTTGGTTGTCATTCTTCTTCTATTTTAAAGCTCCATATTTATTTGTCTCAGATCTGGTATATGAGTGAAGGGGCAGGTTCGGTTGACATGGGAAAAATGCCGAAAGATTGCCCACGAATACGAGCCATTAGATCTCACAATCTAAATGGTCGGTATCTCATCTTGACAATTAAAAAATTTCGGGTATCCACAGACCCATTTATACTTCAATGAAATTCATAACTCTCATCTTTCCTCTTTCTTCCTCCTCCAAAGCTCTGTTAAACAATAACACCTTCCAATCAATGGATGGAAAATCTTCAAATGCTTCTTCTTATTCTCAAAATTTTCTTGAATATCATGGAAGTTATGAATTGCATTAAAATAAAATTTAAATCAATTTCTAAGTTTGCTCTCGTCTTCTGCTTCTAATTGATTTTCATTTTCAGAAAAACAAGGGCAATTCACTTTTCTTCACAGACAAAAGTGGGTTTTGAGAGGTTAAGACTTGGAATCGGCTTATTACCGATCAAAGAGGTTAGCTCAACGAGCCGGTGGTGTTTGATTAAATGGTGAAACTGGATATTTAAAGAAGAATCCAATTGAATAGGATTTGAAACGGTACATGCAATTATTGACATCTAAACATAACAATCAATCTTCAATTTCCTATCAGCACCTACACCACTTAATTTTAATCTCCGTGTAGGTGATTATTATTCAGAACCAGACCGATTAACTCTACATCGTAGATCTGATAGAATTTATTTATTTTTTTGACAAACACGAAATTATTAGTTGGGTTTGATTAGAGTGTTGATCAGAGAGTTTTGGAAGAAGAAAAGAGGAAAGGAGGTGAGATGATTCTGAATCTGTGATAGCAAAATTTTAGATTCTTCAAACAAGTATAAATGGGTCTGTGGATACCCGAAAATTTGTATTTGTCAAGATGAGGTACCGACCATTGAGATTGTGAGATCTAATGGCTCACATTCGTGGGCAAACCTTGGGCATTTTTCCCATGTCAACCGAACCTGCCCC
>JAJJMA010227272.1:0-12164 GCA_023529015.1 Papaver nudicaule
GCAAGACTTGCCCCACTTACTCCACACTCCCACTCTTCCACTTCTTCCACTTCTTACGAGATCAGTTGGAATTCTATTGCTATAAATAGGTCACTCGACCAGTTTGGAAAGACAGTTCAACAAGAACAAAAAGAACAGACAAGTTCAACAGTTCAATTCAGTGCAAGTATAATCAATCTATCTCATCGATAATTGATTAACTCTTCTCATTCAGCATTCAATATCTAGTGAGAACTGAATATCCATTCTTTTAGCAATTTAATCACAACATCACATAAATCATAGCAATTCTCTTATCTCATCTTTCTCTGCTTCCCTCCCTGAAACCAACCCTATTTCCTCTTCTTGTAACTGAAGCAATACTCGAACGGGCATTTCTTGGTTTAGGCGAGTCTTGTTCGATCTTGACCTCTCGAATACCATTACAATTTTATATTACATCATCACACTTCACACTTTACCCCTCATATTCTCTTTATTGTTTTACACCCTAAAACACCGGTATGACGCCTACTGAACCTATCAAGGACGCCGATCCCAAAGTTTCCTCCACCACCAAGAAAGATTGCGGTGTCTCCCAGAACAAGGAAAAACCGCCAAAATCCAAGAAGAAAGGTGCCCCTGTGAAGCCGTCAAAGGAGCAAGATAATAATGCCGAACCCACTGTTACTGGTGATTCTACTATTGAGAACCAATCTTCGAGAGTTATGGGTCAGAGCCATTCCGCTGAAGTGGTCAAGGAGGTTCCCAAAACTCCAAGTGTCACTGCTCCAGAAGCTTTGAGTACAAAGCACACTACCGCTGATATTTCTGTTGAAGATGTCAACAACTCTGATAACCCTGTGCATTCTCCTATCCACCCCATCAGTGTAGATGAACAGCCCTCTAAATCATCTATTAATGATGCCGCCAGTCTGCTGCTTCAACTTCTTTCTCTGAACAATCTGCCTCAGGATTCCGCTTTCGGTAGCTTTATGAAGAGCCAAATTCCTCTGAACAAGTTGGCGGATTATTTTTCGAAGCTAGTTGCTCAGGATAAAGGTGGTTCCAATACCCTTTACCTATAATCCATGAGTAAACTAAGTACACCTGAGTTAGCGCTGAAACCTGCGGAGCTTACTGCCGCTGTTTCTCATCTCACTCCATATGAGCAGCTTTGCAGTGCTATCTTGGTAAACCGTTGCCTTAGCTCTATCCGTTCTTATTTTTACCAGTATCTCAGTCTGAATGTGCTCACCCCTTTATCATTTTAGGAATTCAACGCAATGTGGGCGGTATTACGCTAAATGCTCAACTAAGGCAAGAAGTTGACGGTCTTCGTCAAGCAAAAGCTACACTGGAGCATCAAATCTCTCAAGAGAAGAAAGAAACCAGTCGGCTACGCCTATACTATCAAAAGGAATCTGGAGAACACAAAGAGCTCCAAGGTTAGTAATTTTTCTAATGTTTTCAAAATAACATTTTTATTCCGATGTTCTTCTGCCAAAACCTTTAGTCCTTGTCTATTATAAGGTCGCCAACAACATCGTGACAAACGATTAGAGTGTGTCGAAATCGAGATTGACAGGCTAGCTAATGCTAATGGTAGGCAGTGCAATATGTTATTCGATTTTGACCGAGATGTTAAGTGGTACCGCCGAGAGTTACACAATGTTTTTGATTTTAATGTAAATCTTGATCACCTTCTGAAAGCTTCCCAAGCGGACGTGGAGTGGATTAAGAGTCGGCGTGACAAAGCTTCCCGCTTAACAGAATTAGAACGTAAAGCCAAAGAGAAAGCTATTGTGGAGCATACAAGAACATCCTCTCTACTAAAGAATGAGAAAGCCGTCGTTACTCGATTATCTTCTCAGTTAGTTTGTAGAACCGCTGAGAGGGATGCCGCTCGTGAACAAATTCAGCGCCATAAGGATTTCGCCCAACTCCATGGAGATCGCGATAGGCAGTTAAATGAAGAAAATACTACTCTTAGGCTCAGGATCAAACAAGTTGTGGGTCCTTGCTCTGATCAAGAAATTTTAAGTAAATTGGATCAAATTAATGTTGCCCAAGAGGGTATTCGTATGCATGTAAATGAACTAGAAGGTAGATTTCCTAGGGTTTTCATTTCCATCTATGAATTCCTTAAGTTGCCCTTGCCTCTGTTCTGATTTATGTATTTCTTGTTTTCAGAGAAACATAAGATGCTTGAATCCCAGCTAAAAGAGAAAGCTGCCGCTGTCAAAGATCATGAAGGATGCGCTTCCAAGATTACTCAACTGGAAGAACAAGTCAAGGAACATCAATCCTGTGAAGATAAAATGCATGACCTGAAGACAGAACATCTACAATGCTATAGCAAAATCATTAATCTGGAGAATGAAGTCAAGACTTTTCAAAGCTTCAAGGAGAAATTTGAAGCTGAAGCTTCCAAGGCTGCTAAGTTTCGGAAAATGCACGATAATCTTCAATCTGAATTGAACCTTGCCAGAAGAAATGTGTTAGAACGAGAAGAGCAACACAATGCTGATATAAAAATGTGCGGTTTTGTTGCCGTTCAGCTATACTTGGCCAAGTTTTGTCCAGATCATGACATAGAGGTTCCGACTGAATATGCTCATGACCATCTTCCTCCTGGCATGTCAGTGGACGCTCCTCCTACCGTTGAGAATGAAGGGGGCGCTGATGAAACTGTAGTTGTGCAAAGCGGATCTGATTCCGAAGAAGAGGAAAGCAATGAGGATGAAGATGACGACAATGCTACTGGTGAAGATGAAGATGAGGACGCCAATCATGATGTCAATGCTCCTGCGGTGCCTCTGCAAGCTGGTAAAGGGAAAGGTGTTGCCACCGTTGAGAACAAAGAGAATGACGAAAGCACATTTGTTGACGACCTCAAGAGGGCTATCGACAATTCTAAGAAACCTCTTGAATTGCAGAGTTTCAAAGATGGTTCATCTTCAAGTGGACAGCTCTAGGTTTATTAGATTAAAATTATAGTTTCTCTTGTTTTGGTTAGTATGTACTTCCTTCGTTTCAGCAACTTCTTTGTAAGATATTTGCTTATTATTACCAAACTTTTTATTGCCCTCGTATATGCGTTTTTTAGACGCCTATATCTGTTAGGCGACTATGCTTCCTTTTACCGCTGGTATAATCAAATCCGCTTGGTCCAAATGATAAGCTGACAGCTATCACGCTGGTCCATATCAGCCTTCCATTATACATTGTTACTTGTGCCCGTCGGCGATCTATTATAAGTGGGGTGGTTTACCTGATAGGAGTTTTATATTTTTATGCCATCACTTACAGATCAACAAGTAACACGGAAGGACTTATAGTTCCAATGGCCAGGTTGCTGTTATTCAAAGCTTTTATCACATGGGTCCAACCTGGTTTGTTATACCTTGACAGTAACTCCGGACACATTCTGCATTAGTAAATGGCGACTTTGCCTTAGATATTCTTGGCAGATTAGCCTTGGCGTATAACTTTTTTGACTTTGGAGATTTATGGCAATTTTGCCTCAGTAGATGGCTATTGAGCCTTGAAAATTTATGGAAATTTTGCCTCAGTAGATGGCTATTGAGCCTTGAAAATTTATGGCAATTTTGCCTCAGTAGATGGCTATTGAGCCTTGAAAATTTATGGCAATTTTGCCTCAGTAGATGGCTATTGAGCCTTTGGCGGAGGTCATCGTGCGTACACATTTAGTGACACAGTTACTTGTTAACGGGGTTCGGCGCATAAAAGCAAACCTACATCCCCGGATCTTATTTGCTACTAAGTACAAAAGCTAATAAGATTTCTTGGGTATTATGCCCGCCCAAGACTTCGGATTTTACATGTAGCTTCAAGGATAAAATCTCTTGATAAACTTGGCATTCCAAGGATGTTCAAGTTCTTTACCATGCTCACCGATCAACACATAGGCTCCACTTCCCGCTGCACGTTTTATGATATAAGGACCTTCCCATGTAGGCTCTAGCTTCTTACACCCTTTCTTCTTTTGGTACGTGGTATCTCACGCAATACCAGGTCGCCGGGCTGATAATCTCTGGGTATGACGCGCTTGTTGTACTCCCTGGCAAGACACCTATGATAATTCTCCATATGAGTTAGGGCGATAAGCCGATGTTCTTCCAAATCATCTAATTTTGCCAAAATTAAATTTGTGTTTAAATTCTTCTCCCAAGATTCATGTTTTGTTGTTGACAGTATGACCTCTGATGGAAGCACCGCTTCTGCACCAAAAGTGAGTAAGAAGGGGGACGCCCCGGTTGCTTCTCTGACTGTTGTTCTGTAAGACCACAGGACGTTGTGCAAGTGTTCACACCAAGCTTTCTTGTGTCCTTCCACCCTTTTCTTTAGCCCCATTCCAATTGTTTTATTTGTGGCTTCCGCCTGTCCGTTGCTCTGTGGGTATATTGGAGTTGACTTCTCTAGCTTGACGCCGTATGTAGCTAACAGATTTTCAATGTTCTCACCAACTAATTATTTTCCATTGTCAGTACAAATCTCTGCTGGGACGCCGAACCGACAAAATATGTTCTCCCAAATGAATGTGAATACCTCTTTTCCCGTCCTTTACCTAATAGCCTTGGCCTCACACCATTTAGTAAAATAATCTGTTGCTGATGATATATTTCCTCTGCCCTGATCCTGGGGTCAGCGGCCCAATGATGTCGATCCCCCACTTGGCAAAGGGCCACGGGCTTAAGACTGAGTTTAGGGAAACTGCCGGTGCTTTTATTCTTCTTGCATAGAGTTGACATTGCTTACACCGCTTAGCGTGTTCTGCAGCATCGCCATTCATCCACGGCCAATAGTAACCCTGCATTCTTACTTTTAGTGCCAATGCCCGCTGACCACTGTGATTTCCGCAATCCCCCTCATGAATTTCATTTAACAACTTCTTTCCTTCTTCCCTTAACACACACCGCAATAATGGTCCGGAAAATGACCTCCTGTATAATATTCCCTCTCTTAACTCATAGTTCGCCGATCTGCTTATGACCTTATGCACTAAAACCTTGTTTCCAGGGGTTGTGAGATGCTCTAAGTAATATCTGATAGGAGTCCGCCAATCCGTCTCTGCTAATTCTTCAATATCTACGACTAACACTTCTCTGCGTCCTCTTTCTTCTATTGATGATATTTTGATGCGTTCAATTGCAATAGAGGGCACTTCTGGGTCCGCCATCATAGAAGAGATGAACGCCAAAGCGTCAGCGTGCCAGTTGTCTTTTCTGCATATGTGTCTAAACTCTATACCGTTGATCTTCTGAGCATACTCTCTGGCCAATCTGAGGTACTTCTGTAGTGAACTGTCGTGTTCTTCATAGCTTCCCAAGATTTGTCGAATTACTAACTGAGAATCGCTGGTTAAGCGGATATTGCTGATGTCCATCTCAATAATTAGTCTCATAGCGTGTATTACCGCTTCGTACTCTGCTTCATTGTTAGTAGCTAGGAATTCCAACCTGAGTGAGTGAACTATTCTTGATCCTTTTGGTGAAATGAAAACTATACCAATTCATTTGCCCTCTCTATTAGCTGAACCATCCACATATACTTCCCACTGATTTGGGTCTCTTTTTAGTAGCTCTGGTACTACTTCGTCTGGATCCTCCTCCATGAATGGAATGTTGTCGACTTCCTCCTCTTCTTCTTCGATTGGGAAATCTGCCAGGAAGTCGGCGATGACTTGCGATCGTTGCGCCGTTCTAATCTCGTACTTAACACCAAACTGATCTATCTGAGCATTCCACTTTGCAATACGCCCTGCTCTTTGTGCACTATGCAAAATGGTTTCGATGGGAGTTTTGGTTAAGACGGTAATAGGATGAGCATGGAAGTAGGGGCGCAACCTGCTTGCGGCAAAGACTAAAGCCAAAATCAATTGCTCTATCTTTGTATAATTTTTCTCAGTGGGTTTGAGAGTTCGACTAATGTAATAGATTGGCGTCTCCCCTCATTTTGTCCGCACAAGCACTGCGCTAATTGCTGAAGGCGTGGCAGCAAGATAAACTCGTAATTCTTCTCCATTCTCTGGCGGCTGGATGGCCGAAAGAGTAGCTAAATACTTCTTGATCCCTTGAAAAGAAACTTCATGATCATCCGTCCAATTAAACTTTTCTACTTTCTTCAACATTTGGAAAAATAACTTGCACTTGTCAGAGAAGCGTGATATAAATCTATTAAGAGACGCCAATACACCATTTACGCGTTGAACATCTTTCAGAGTTACTGGCGAAGGCATCTCCATAACGGCTTTAACTTTTGCTTGATCTGCCTCTACACCGTTTTTTGTGACCACATAGCCCAAAAATTTTCCACAGGTGACGCCGAATACACACTTTGCAGGGTTGATTTTCAACTTAGTTATCCGCATGTGATCAAATATTTCTTTTAAGTCTTGTACGTGAGTTTTCTTTTCTTTACTTTTGACTAACATATCATCAACGTATACTTCCATTGTTTTTCCTATCCACTTCTCAAACATATCTTGGGCCATCTTTTGGTATGTAGCACCAGCATTCTTGAGTCCAAAGGGCATCCTTGTGTAGCAAAATAACCCTTTAGTAGAAAAGAACGTCGTGTGCCGCTGATCTTCTTCTGCTAGCGGTATCTGATTGTACCCAGAGTAACCGTCCATAAAAGATAATAGTTCATGCCCTGAAGTAGCATCGACAGTCTGATCTATGATGGTAATGGAAAGTTGTTCTTTGGACACGCTCTATTCAAGTCGCTGAAGTCGATGCAGATTCTCACGCCTTTATTCTTTTTGGGTACGACCACCATATTAGCTATTCACTCAGGATATTGTACGGGCCTAATGATACCAGATGCTCTCATCTTATCAATTTCTGCTTCAACGCCCTCTTTATATACTGGCGCCAATTTTCTTATACGCTGCTTAAATGGCCTGACTTTTGGGTCAATATCCAGCCTATGGCATGCAGTTTCTGGATCGATGCTTGGCATTTCATGCATCCCCCAAGCAAAGACATCTACATATTCTTTTAATAAGGCTTCCAATTGCCGCGATTCCTCCTCAATTAACAAGGTACCAATCTTTACCATCTTTGGAGCGTCTCCTTCACCAATGTTAATATCTTTTATTGGTTCTACTGCTGTAAAATGTAATTTTGGTTCTCCGATTGGCGAAGGTTCCTTTAATTGCTATAAGGGTGCCGCTGTAGACTTTGTCGAAGACTCGCCTTCCTTGATGGAGTGAACGTACTTACTTGGGTCATTAATTTCTTTGGCCTTCACCAACTCCTTAACCTTTTTCTTCTTTTCATTCAGTCTTGCCTTTCTAGTTTCGCGCATTTTGATGTCTACATCATTGCAAGCCTTGGCCGTAGATGGATCTCCAATATACTCGGCGACCCCCTGTAGAGTTGGAAATCTCAACCGCTGATGATAAGTCGACGGTACTCCCTTTATGCTGTGTAACCACGGTCTTCCAAGAATTGCTGCATACGGCGAATCAACATCCACAACACAAAAGGTGGTATCCATGATTAGAGTTTCACAAGTGACGACCTTTAGCGTAACTTCCCCTTTGGGTTTGGAGGCGATTCCATTAAATCCATATATACTATATGTAGACGGGATGAGCGGCTCGACTGGCTTTTCTTTAGAGTCCATAGCTTGATAAGCTGAGTTAAAAAGGATGTCCACAGAACTCCCTGGATCAATGAGTACCCTTGGGACTTTAAACTCTCCCATCTGGATAGTTAATACAAGTGGATCCAAGTGATCCCTTCCATCCGCCGACACTTCTACCGCTGAGAAACTAACTGGCTTCTTCATCCACTCCAACAATGGACTTTTCTTGACGGCGACGCTGAAAATTTCCTTACCACTCCTATCTCGCTTATGTATCCTTGACAAAACATTATTATGGAATTCGTCCCTGCTGATTGTGGATGCACTATGGAAAAGCAGTTTAAATCTTTAAGATCCCTTTTTACTTCAACTTCAAAGACCTCAGGTTTAGGGGGCAAACTCTGGATTGGCTGAACTGCCATTGGCGGTGCTGGGGGTAACTCCAGGAAATCTTGAAATTTTCCCATTCGAATGAATCTGTGCACTTCTCGTTGAGCTCCAGTGCAATTCTCAGTTGAGTGGCCGTGAAATTGATGATATTGGCAATATCGACTAGTGTCAGTAATAGGATGCATAGGATTTCCTCTATTAAAAGGATAGCGGATCTCATTTCTTGACGCTGAACTTTCTATTTGTCCCCATGCATCAGTGTATATAACACAAAGCTTTGGTAATGTGGCATCTTGAAAATCTGGGTATCCTAGTCTTCTATCGCTGAACCTACGATTATCATTATTAAACCTTCTATCTCCATTGCCTAACCGCCGATTGTCGTATCCTCCTCTGCTGTCGCCATAGTTTTTTCTATCATTATTGGCGTACCTTCCTCTGTAATCATATCTTCCTCCATTGTCTTGACCGTCTCTTCCCTCGTAATTATCTATTTTTCCTAGATTCCACTGTTGGCCGCCAATCTGCTGATGTTGCTCTTGCTCTTGTGGTTTTTGTGGAACAATTGTTGTTGAACTGGGACCCGCTAACAATGCTTCTAACTTTTTCTGCTCCATTTTGATCCATTCCTTTCGCATTTCTTCTTGCTCAGCCTGCGAGAAATTGTTTATTGAATTGATATGCCTTGCTTTCTCTTTCTTTTGACGAGCTTCTTCTTCCTACATTTTTCGTAAGACAACCATTCATTTTGTTTGGCTCTCATTTCATTCATATCTTTGGGCGGAGTCCAATATAAAGCCGGGAACATTGGGTCATTTGTCTCCATTGAACTAGTAAATGCCCGCATCTTCTCTTTATCAGTGACCGCCGTTCCTACCTCACTACATAGTTTTCTCCACCTCATGATATGGCTTCTGCAAGTCTCCAGAGGTCTCTTCTTGATGTTAAACAATTTCTCTACTCCTGGACGAACTCTATTATTCTGGATATAGGTCGCTATGAATATTTCTTCCAATTCTCTATAAGTCATTATTGATTTTGCCTCTAAACCGTTAAACCATGCTAATGCTTCGTCTTTAAGGGATCCTGGAAACGACATGCACATGATTGGATCTGAGCCAGTCCATGTTGTTAAGTCTCTCCTATAACACTTCAGATGCTGAGATGGGTCTCCTGATCCGTCGAAGATTGATGTGAAAGTTGGCATAGAGAATCTCTTGGATACATGCCCATAAGTAACCTGATCTACGAATGGCGTCTTTTTAGCTTCGGAGATAGCCTTCTTTAACTTATCGTCCTTTGGTGCCTATGTTACCTCTGCTAACTGTTTTTTCATACGGCGTAACTCTCTTGACACGTACTCGTTCATTCCTCTCATCTTATCCGAGTCGGCGAAACTTTCTTCCTTCATTTTAGACTTTTCAGCTTTCTTACTCCCTTCTTCCTTTTTTGCTACAGATGCCGCAACATCCGCCTTCTTCGATTTACTTCTTTCAGTATTGCGAGTTGTGTGTGTTGAGCGACTTCTGCTTCGATTTTCCATAAATACTTTGTTTTGCTCTGCTAGTTGGCGGTGACTTTGCAGAATAAGTTATATTTGAGCTTGCATTTGTAAATGCATCTGGGCTTGATTTATGGTACTCTGCTCGAAAAACTTCTTCAACATTTCTTCTGTAGTATTAGTGGAACCGGCTTTACCTTCTGAGATTGCTATTGGCGCTGTCTTTAATGTTCCAGCAATTGCCGCCATTGCACTTGTACCTTCCACATCCTTTGAGGTGTTCCCATTTACTCTCTGACCATTGCCGCCTGCCTTTGAAACTAATCCATTGGTGTTGGGGCTGCCGCCTACTGCTCTTGATAGTCCCTCCACTGCGTGAGAAGTGTCACCGACGACTGCTGCTTCTTTATTGGTACCGGCGTCAACGGCTTTGCCCTTTCTTTGAATAACAGCCTCTGTCTCATCTTCTTCTTCCGGTATCCCGTCTAAATGAGTTACATCCTCTACTATTACATTATCTTAGACTGCTGATTGCTGCTGAAGTATTGCTGACTGTAAAGCTGTTGATTATTGTTGTTCTACCGCTGGTTGTGTAACCGCCGGCTGTTGTTGCTGTGTCGTTGGTTGTGGGACTGCTGGCTGTTAACTTGGAGTGACGTTCAGGAAAAAGTCATGTGCAAAATCCAATGGCGGTACCACTGTACTCCTGAGGGTACGCCTATTGGGAAAGACCAAAGGCTGAGCTGAAATGGGAAACTTGGGAGATTTGCCTGATGACGCCGTAGCTCCTTTTCGTCTAGACGTCATTCTGGTTCCCCTGTGTAGAAAACAACAAAGCACTTCCTGACAGTATTAAGCTAGTTTGTACTGTTAGCAAATGCCAAATTGGTTAGTGGAGGTAGTTGAGAGTACATCTAAGGAACAGACAAAAACTTGCAGACCTAGTTGTACTATTGACAGAAAATGATGTAATCTTGTTGGCAGTTGAGAAAACCCTAATTTTTGAAAACCCATGAAATCTACAACTCCAAAGTTTACAGTCTTTCACAAAATTTGGATCAAAACTATATGGCACCAAGTTTATGCTAATGATTTTCAAAGTGCTTCCCAAAAAATTCCTGATTAGAGATGTTGCAGTTGTAAAAGTGAACATTTTGACAGCATACCACTTTCCTATACCATAAAATATCCTCTAAATCCTCCCAAATGAAAGTATTAAGACAGTTCTTTATATAGATTGAATTCTACCCTTACACTATGTCGTACCAAGTAAAGGAAACAAGTGTTTAAACATAACAACCAAAATACTGAAAACTAAAAAGCACTCCTAGGATAGGAAACCTTTCATGACTTTTCAACCATTAAAATGTACCTGAAATTGCTAAAAAGGGAAAAGTTTGAAGATCTCTAAATATATACCGCTTGTGACGTACCACAAATATCGTTTTTATGATGGGAGAGGACGAAAAACCATACTTTGGTAGTTTAGAACGTTATTAAGATAAAAAAAAGTAGCCCAAGTTTTGGTAAAACAAGAAGAAATTTTTTGAAAAAACAGGTTCAAACCTTATCTAGCGCCAAAATGTAATTGGTAAAATCCCCATAGGAGAGATTTTACCAATACACCCCTACTTTTCTATCTAAGACACACCTTAACACAGATTCTTAACGATAAAGCGGATATCAAAGAGTTCAGAGACATTAGGATAAAGACTACAAGCATATTAAACACACATAATCATAGAAAGACAGCAGTTCATAAGGACAATATCCACACTCAAAGTATTTGTATTACTAACTCAGATCTTGTATTTGCTCTCACCTTGACAATAATAATCCCTCTACAAAATCAAGTTCTTCACTAGTCTTTGAGCTATGGAGAGTAAGAGTAAGTCTCTTTATCTCTCTATAGATCAACCCTAGAGTTCACTTTTCCAACCCCCCTGTCGGTTGGGATCCATGGCCTTATATAGGCGCTTACATATATTGGATTACAGCTAATACAAACAAATAGGACTCTGACAACACTTGTCCTCATTCGCCCAACTCAGTACCGCCGACCTCTCAGACTACTTCGGCGTCTTCATCCTTGATTGTGATAAGATCAATGACTCATCTCCCACTTAGTCAACGAGTCCACTCTGAAAATCCTACCGTTCTGACCTTCATTAAATGCTCAACTACATTCTCAGCTTTTGTCGGTGACGTGCCCCTTACCGCTTTGCTTTGTATACTTTCACCTACTTCTCGTTGGATCCGCTGATGTGCCCTCATGCAAATAGACGCCTCTCTCTTCTTCTGGTTAATCCGCCAAGAAATGCTACCGCTGACACTCTACCCTTCCAAAGTAATGCTCCCACACGGCGTCACTTCTGTCATGACCTTGATGGGTAATGGCACTTTCTACACTTACACACCACACCACATGTTTTGAACGACAACAAAATATGAAGATTCTAATAATTCTAGCATGTCATTAAACCTTTGTACCTGTAGTTGGTAAAATCCCCATAGTAGAGATTTTACCAATACACCCCTATTTAAAGACCATAAACACAATATAACATACATACTTAGAGTAAACCACAATCAACATACATATCAGCACTTTAAACATAAACATGAAACAGAACTAAGGATAAAATCATAAGCATAGCATAACAGATAAGTAAGCCAA
>JAJJMA010227299.1:0-10858 GCA_023529015.1 Papaver nudicaule
AATTCTTCCGATCTTTTGCTGACTTTTGAGAATAACTTCAATTGGATATTCGGTCACTACCACTATTGTTCTTGTTGAAAAATATGGTCTTAATTTTACTGAAGAGAAAAATAGTGCCATAACTACTTTTTCAACCTGCAAATATCTTATTTCTGCATCTTGTAATGTCTTACTTATGAAGTATACTGGTTTTTCACTCCCACCATCCATCCTTACTAATGCTTCACTTACTGCTGAATCTGATGTTGCCAGATAGATAAATAAATCTTCATCTACTTTTGGAGAAGAAAGGATTGGGGGAGATGAAAGGTACTTCTTAATGTTGTCAAAAGCTTGCTGACAGTCTTCATCCCAGTTGAAGTTTAAACTATCTTGTTTTTTGTGAAGGAGATTGAAGAAAGGTTTGCACTTGTCAGAAAACCGTGCAATAAATCTATTTAAAGCTGCTAACTTACCTGTTAAACTTTGAACTTCTTTCTTACACCTTGGCGGTTTCATGTCGGTAATTGCTCTTATCTTTGATGGATCCACCTCGATTCCTTTTTGTGTAACCAAGTATCCGAGGAATTTCCCACTCTGAACTCCAAAAGCGCATTTATTTGGGTTGACTTTCATGCCATAGTCTTTTAATACTGTAAATGTTTTCTGGAGATCTTTTCCATGATTTATTTTTTCTTTGCTCTTTACAACCATGTCATCGACATAATGATTTTTTCTTCAATAAGGTTGTTAAACATATGATTTACCAATATTTGATAAGTGCTTCCTGCATTTTTCACTCCAAATGGCATTGCTTTAAAACAATATAACCCCCTATCAGTTATGAATGATGTGTTATCTTCATCTGCTGGGTTCATGGGTATTTGGTTATAACCTGAATAACCGTCCATGAATGACAACAATTGAAATCCCACTATTGATTCTACCATTCTACCAATGTCCGGCAATGGGTGACCGTCTTTAGGGCAGGCTCTGTTTAAATCTGTAAAATCTATGCATACTCTAACTTTCCCGTTCTTCTTCATCACTGCTATTATATTAGAAATCCAATCGGGATAATATCATTTCCTGATTATATTAGCTTCTAGCATTCTATCAATCTCTGCATTTACAGCATCAAATAGCTTCTCTGCTACCTTTCTCTTCTTCTGTTTTACAGGTTTTACATTCGGGTTGATATGCAATGAATTGCATGCTATTGCCGGGTCAATCCCTTTCATATCTGACATCTTCCATGCGAATTGATAGACATTTTCTTTCAGGATCTGTACAATTATTTCCTCATCTTCTTCACATAGCTCCTTACCAATAAATGTAAGTTTTGGCTCTTCTGTAGAACCTATATTAACTTCTTTTAATAATTCGACCGTATTTGGTTTTTTCTTCCTTTCGGTGACCTCTTCGACGATTTTTACAGCTTCTGTATTAGCTTATCTGTCAACCGTGTAAACAATCTCTTTGGAAATTTCCAGGTTCTGCAAATATTCGGCTAGTTCTGCCGCTCGTTTTCTTCCTTCATCAGCTGTTGAGTTAATGTATTTTGCCAGCCCCTGCAGTTTCCTTTAGGGTCTTCTTTTTGTTGTAAAGAACAAATTGCTAACTCTTTCGACAGATTTTGATATCCATGTATCACATGTATACCGTGTACAGTCTTGAATTTGATTTTCTGATGAAATGTTGACGGAATAGCCTTTAATGCATGGATCCAATCTCTACCTAATATCATATTGTATGGTGATTCCGTATTCAGGATAAAAAACATGACATTGATAATAACAGGTCCTGCTATGACAGGAAGCACGACCTGTCCTATTGGGAAAGTCTATGTTCTGTTGAATCCGATTAAACTTGTTTTTGATGAGTGAATTGTTCATTTTTTAATGAATCCCATTTGCTCCGCCGCTTGGCGATATATTATCTGGCTACTTGAGCCTTGATCTATTAATATTTTCTTGCAGTACCAGCCGTCCACCATCAGATCTATTACTAATGCATCATTATGAGGTGTTTGTATTCCTATCAGACCTGTCTTCGAGAATTTCACCATATCTGGTTCTTGAATTATTTCTTCGTAGTTTGGATCGACAACACAACTTGTAAAATTTATTTCTTCTAGCTTCATCTTATTCCCTGGCCAAATTAAACTTTCGTTCGCTAGGTTGGATTGTATCATATGTACATAGCCTTTGATTTCTGATAGCTTGGCATTTTCTTCTAATTGGATCTGTGACTTTTGCTTTTTGTGCTTCTTATCTTTGATCATCTGTTTTATCATCGTCATTCGTACTTCTGTTATGCATCCTCCCAATATAGTTTCGAAGATCTCTGGTTCTGCTCTTTCGTACGCTTTTGATATTTCTGTTCTATATCGTCAGCGCTATCTCCATGGTATCAACTTTGTATGCTAGTTCTTCTATACTTCTCCTTATTTCCTCCATATGCGTGTCCATGATGTTTGTATCTTGTTCTGCCATAAATGCAATGTTTACCTTCAAAAATTCAGAGCAACTATCAGATAATAATCACAATGACTTGTAGTATTGATTATATTGTCACTTAAAGCAAAATTTGATTAAATTTTAAATTGAATCGAAGAGAAATGCTTCAGATCAAGATTATAAAAAAAAAAAAACGAGGTTTTCATATCATCTAGGATCTTCATATCCGGAGTATCTATCTCTAGGTTTTGATATATCTAATGGTTATAAATCGAATTATAATCTAAGGACATTGTACTGAATCAGAACTCGTAGAATCGTTTACAATCACCTATATCAGGTTCTGTATTATGTGTATATGTATCTACTTCTTAGATCAGGGCCGTCTTATCCTATAGGCCGTCTAGGCGACGGCCTAGAGGCCTAAATTTTGGGGGCCCAAAATTTTTGTTTGTTTGTTTTTTTTTTTTTTTTGTTTGCTAAACAATAAAACTTCTTTGTTTGATTTTACATATACCAAGCTTGTGCACTAAATTAACTATCAAAAATCCTAATGTTTTTCACATCGACCATCTTTCAATCCTTTTTATCACTTCCACACGAAAGAACGTCAACACAACATCTAAACTGTTGAAGGAAATATAATTTACGTATTCTTTTATAAAATTTTGCGAATCAAATCACATTAAGTTAATTTTGGCACATTGATTCCAATTTAATCATACCTAAGTTTGATATCAATCAATTTATAAGGTACCAATAGTAAAAAAACTTGTTTTTTCGAACACCTTTTGATAAAAAAAATTGGCGGCCTTCGGCCGCCCACCCCATCGTAACACTACCATAACCAAAGGCCCCAAATTGTGAGTTCGCCTAGAGCCTCTCGAAACTATGAGACGCCCCTGTCTTAGATCTAGGTTTTTCGAGCTCAAACTTCTTCTAAGTAAAACTTTGAATATAATTTTCAACATGACTAATTCTAACTGGAATCTAAAGAAAATATTTGAATTCTAAATCTAAATATGAATTATCAATATAAATAATTAATGCAATTTTACTTATAATCTGAACATGCAGAAACATAGTTTATTCGTTTTAAATTATAAATCATGAATTAATCGATACTTTAAATGAATATAATCTTTAATTTTGAGAAAAACTTCCCTGAGTGCAGTTTCTTTTAGATTTGTAAGCTTTTTGAGTGAATTACGTATGTGAATCTTCATATCCTTTACTTCTTTATCATGCTCGATTCGTTCATCAATTTTTCTCATGGAAACATTAAAATTAGTAACTTAAACTTCTAATTGTTATCATTCGTCTTTATAAACCTTAAATTTTCGTTTTAAAATAATTATTTAACATAGATAAGTAAATAAACGTATGAATTTTCATATATGAAAATTTTAGGTTTTAAATTTTCTTTTACCGCAAAAAATTTATGAGCTCTAAAAATTGTTTGAAAAATACTAACAAATGTATAGAATACTGTTTTGAAACCTTCAAATCTTAAGGAAAACAATGAAATGTGTTTAAAAACAAGAATTCAAGCTTAGTCGGCGCCAAATGAAGATACGAAATTAGGTTTAGATCATACCTTCACCAATTATCCGGTGTTAATCTGGTGATCTAAGAAATAATTAGACTTTGCTTTGATCTACTAATCTTCTCCTAATTTTTGAATCTATTTACTTGATAATGTAGTATCAATATTTTGCTTCAACTAACCATACTAACAGGGTAATAGAGAGAGAGATTGTTTAGAGAGAAAGAGTCTAGTCTGTTTTCTCATTCATGAATTACTTGGTTTACAGATGAAGCGTGGCTGGCCTTTTATAGACGACGGGAATACAAGTTTAAGGGTAAATCAGTAAATTATTTAGATAAATATCTTAGATCCGATTATTTAGCTCGAATTCCCGCCTCTTGGATGACAAAACCTCGTAGCCTCTTCGGCAGTCTCTGTTATCGCTTAACCGCCTCATGTCGTGTCAGTTTCTGTATCCGCAGCCATTAGCGCATATCCGGACTCTGGTACCTTGATCTGATCCTCCTCTGAGTCGCTACGCAGGACCTGCAGTACATCTAGTCCGGTTTCTGGTGCCTTCTGTGGTGGATGCTATATTTTGTCATCTACAGGCTGGTCAGTTTGCATGTTAACCAATCCCATAATGTCTCAAATCTTGCAAATTTTGTCATTTACTAAGTGCATAGGAAGGGGCTTAAACAGAACAACAAACAATAGCATTTAGACTTAAAATTTGTTGATCTCTTTGTAAAACACTATTGACCTTATGATAGATTTTGTTAATTACATTTTTTGTTGTATATTTTATAAACGAGAGGTTATTCAGATTTAGAATGGCAGATCATGAAAACATCACTTACTGAAATCCATACGATAAAGTAAAAGTTTCTTTTTTTAAACCGGCATGTTAATATATTTTGCCTCTTTCAAGGCCCAAATATTCTATCAACTTTGACTTCGAAGAAAAAAAAAAAGGTCAATGTAGATGTCGCAATAAGAAATGATCCTCTTGACCATTGCACCTGTTGAAAAGTTAACTTATCTTAAAGTATGTCCATAACATACATTCCTCCAAGGTGTTTAAATCATGAATCACAACAAGTTTTGAAATCTCGGGCTTGCAAAAACGATTTCATTGCAGTCTTCCACCATAGGTAATTGGTGCCATCAAACTTTGGTGGTACGTTACAAGCTCTTATGCTTTGTTCCATAACTCACAGGCCTCGATAAAAACAGACAGTTACGCCTTTAATGTGTTTACCAGCTCTGATACCAATTGAAAAAGCAGGGTACCGAAATACAACCAACTTTTCGTTTGGGCTCGTGAGTCTTATGGTAAGATATGGACGATCTCAAAAACCAATATCGAAATCTGATAACCGGAGTGGGATCACAAGTGATCAGTCCAACTCAAGACAGTCTTGGTAAATCCCCTTGATGGATTATGGACTAACTCGACGGTTATGAATAACGTACTTTTTGTGTTTGTTGCAATTATATAATCAGAGATATAATGCGGAAAGTAAAGCACACATGACACCAGAGATTTTTTTAACGAGGAAACTACGACCTGTAGAAAAACCTAGGGACCTCGTCCAGATTGAACACCGCACAGTACTAACTGTCTACAATCATTAACCTGCTATAAGACTTCGGTCTGTGATGTAGCAGAGACCAACTCCAACCCTTCAAGTGAATTGGCTACTGTCGCACTCCTTATGTCTCTAGATCCCCCACAGATCGTCACGCAGTTGATTCCCCTAGCTGGCGTCCTTTACAGGCCTAGGAGTTGCTTTAACCGCTATTAAAGGTGAAAAAAAGGGGATACCGAGATACACCACCAACTTTTAGTTTTCGTGAACCTAGTTGATTACTGTTGTTTGAACGATCTCAATATTCAAACAACAACCTTAGTATAGTTCAGAGAACCAAACCCTAACAAGAACGTAGTTCTTGTAGATCTCAACAGAGATGGACTCACTCAAAGGTTATGAATCAACAAACTTGCAATTACTTCAATTATATAGATCAGAGACAATATAATGCGGAAGGGAAAAGTAATGCAAGACACCAGAATTTTGTTAACGAGGAAACTGCAAACCTAGCAGAAAAACCCCGGGACCTCGTCCAGATGTGAACACCCTCAGTATTAACCGAATACAGACGCTAGCTGATGCGTGTCGAATTCGCACAAATATAATTCAGCTCTTAACCTTCACAATAAATAAGATAGAATAATGGTAAGAACAGATTCGTTCCACAGAGAGAGATATGGTTTATTAGTTGTATTTGAAAACTTAAAAGTAACCAAAGAGGGGGATGTTTGTTGTTTTAAAACTAAAAGTAAAATAAAATAAAAAGCAAGTAAATAAGACGCAAAGAATAGTTGAAAGTAATCAAGAGAGAGGAATATTGGTTAAGGGTTCATCTTAAATTTCTTAACATGCATATGAATAATATATGGAGTGTCAACTAGTTCTATCATCATCAAAAGCCCTAGAATACATCATCGCGAAAATATTCCGAAATTTCCTAATGTCATCACACACCATAACGATGAATGTGTGAATACTACGTAGAGAATAACTCGACACCATGAGTAATCGAGTTCAAATCTCCAAGAGCACTAAGTTTTGTGAAATAGGCTAATCAATGCAATGAACCACCATGAATGGCTCATTCAACAAAGGTTGTATTCTACATATGACTCTCGAAGCTATCACCACCTCAATAATCATATTGTGCTACTTATGAATAGGTTCTTCAACTATTTCGTATCTCCAAACCTAATTCTAGCAATAGGTATAAACATAATCTAACTCAATTGGCCACTTGAATCAAAAGACATTCAACCTTAGTGTAATACATCAATCATACACTCATACGCATTGTAGAATAAAATCGATAACGAATATGAATAAGTTTAACTCCATAATTAAGCAAATAGCATGTCTTGCAATTAAAAGACTACATCCTTAACCAATAATAAATAAATTAGCTACTCATGTTCTTAATAAAATCCATAGAAAGTAATAAGAAAGTGCTAGAAATCATAAAAACCCGTCGTCCCGACGCTCCAATCTATCTCCCAAAGTTCCACCTCGAAAATCGTGCCCAAAACCCTTGTTTTTCCTGCCTCGGGAAGCGTGCACAGGAACCCTTTCCAAACTCTGCGTGATAAAAATCTCCTGTGAAAACTCTCTTATTTATTCACACCAAAACCTAAACAAAACCTGATTTCCTTTTCTAAGTCCAAACCCGCAGCCCAGCAGAACTGACCCACTAACTCAGCTGAACCCAGAAGCCAGAACCAGCCCAACTCGTCACGACTCGCAGACTCGACTCAACTCGGCGACCCAACTCAACTCGGAACCAACCGTGTGAACCGCATGCTTCAATTTCCACACGTGCCACTGGCACGCTCGCCATCGTCTTCTTCTCCGTCGGTCACCCATAATTGACAGTGCAGTTCTTCCCCAAACAACCTCACAGGCGCCATCAGATTCATCCACAGCAATCAAACATTCATTCAACACCCGATTTCATCATAACCCAATGACCTAAATTCACCTGTGACCCCAATAGAACTCCTAATGTCTTCTTCAGCTAACCCACACTATCAACAGCAGCGTCATCAACCTCCCTCTGTTCATGTCTGCTGCTTCAATTCTTTGATACCTGAGTTCCGTCTTTGTGACTCCTAGCAGCATCTCTTCTCTCGGCTCTATTCAACCACTCAACTAGTCCCAGAACACCACTGACTCAACCCCTGTCTTTTCTTTCTTCTGTAACTTCCAAACTTCATCAGCTCAGCCATCAGACCTTTCCTGCCGTGAAACTGGTAAGCTCCTGATGATGATTCTGCTTCATCTTCTCTCCAATTCCCTTCAGTCGCCCCAGCTCTGCCTCTGTTTCCCCATTCTTCATCCTTGAATAATTCAGACAAAAGAAACTAGATCTGAAATCGAGTCCAACCTTATTAAAGATAAGGGTTATCCCTTAGCTGTTGGCTGCAGTTGGGAATAACCCGGTGCCTTGAACTCCTTGTGGTGCCCCTGTATTCCTTTGTATTCGTGGCAGCCCTGAGTAACTTGCTTTGAGTGCTCTAGTAATTGCCCTTGGCTGCCTTCAATGAACTGTGGATGCCCCTTAGTGATTCTCTTGCGACACCTTTGTAACCTTGCTCTTCTCTTGTACGTGACTCGACCAACCTAGAGTCGCCAACTTGGAAATAGATTTGTTTCCTGCTTCATTTTATTGAATATTATTTCAAATTACATATAAAATATAAAACGAGTAAAACAATTAATGTATGAGGCTCAAGTCGACTAAAGTGCATGATTAAGGTACTCTTGAATAGGTATTTTGATCACCTATCAAATTCCCCCACACTTAGTCTTTACTTGTCCTCAAGTAAAATAATAATAATATTTTTTTTTTTTTTTTTTTTTAGTTGTTTTCTGTTTTTCTTTTTTTTTTTTTTTTTTTTTTTTTGAAACTTAACTCATCTCCACATAGGCCCATCAGAAAATTCTGCTCAGCCCATTAGTGGCAATTCCAAACATGCAAGCCCACAAACCATAGCCCATTAATCTCTCAACCTCCAAGTGTGCCAATCCGCACATGTGTGCTTTTTCCTTATTTTGGTTAACTGTCGGATTTTCAGTTTGTCACCCTTCCATTGAATCAGCATTGCCAGACCTGCACCAGCCACCAACAGCACCCACAAGACAACCATACCACCCACAGCAACAGCACTTCAGCTACACAACTGCATCTACAGCACCATCAAGCCAACAGCACAACCATTTCCTCAACTCTGCCCTGCACTTCCACAGCCTGCAACTAGCTATCCAACCATTCTGCAGCTTCACTCCTTAACCTCTCAAATCTCCAACTATTCAGCACTGCCATCATCACCAAAGCTGCAGCATCAGTTCAGCTTCCATTCAGCTCATCTCCTCACTTCCAATTCACCACAGCTCCTTGTAGCCTGCAACTCCTTTATCGCAACCACCATGACTGCAGACACCCCATCATAGCACCCCTGCTCAATCTAGCCAGCTCCACAGACCTGCACCACGAACTCCCTAGACACCAGACATTCATCAGCAGCTGTAGCTCCAATTTTTTTGTAAATTCACCACCAGCACATACACCACACAATTTAAACACAACCCAAGTTTCACAACCACTCTCTCATGTTCCACACAGCTTCTCAACCTTCCATCCTTCTTCAATCCGTCCCCCAAATGCAACAACAGCGACAACCAAGCCTTCCCCTGAATCACAGTCAACAGCCAAACCAAACTCCACATTCCTTCAATTCCAAAACCCAATCATTCAACAGCATCAATACCCCTTTTTGATTTTCACCTTGTCATCCAGTTTTCTGCTCTTTCTCCCTGGTCCTAGCTCTGCTCTGCTTCCCCTCTCAATCTTCAGATAGAAACAGATCTGAGAGAGGAATAAAAAAAAATCTGCGTTGTTGCTTTAAAGTGGATAAGGGTTACCCCTTAGCGGATGGAAAGGGTTGGGAATAACCCACATGCCCAAAATCAATTTCCAATTGTCTTTTTTTTTTTTCGCCATTTTTTTTTTTTTTTTTTTTTTTGGCAGTTCTGTTTTTCGCCTTGGCAGTTCTGTTTTTCGCCATTTGAGAGAGTGAGAAATACGGACTTACCTCCCCCACACTTGAACTCTACATTGTCCTCAATGTAGATTGACTCGTCCAATGGAATTCAAATGCGTTAGATATCCAGTGGGTTGACTCCCACAAAGCGAAATTGAATGGGTTGACTCCCATTAAGCATCATCTCGTCTCTCTGCGAAAAGAACAAAACAAAACAGCAAAATTAGATACAAATAATGGGTTGCCTCCCATGTAGCGCTTGGTTTAATGTCATCAGCTTGACGTGCAAGATTGATTTCCCGTACACCAATAATCTGAAAATCTGGGGATCCGTCCAAACGACAATCTGCAATTCTAGTAACAACCTCACAAAAACATTAGCATAACATCTGAATAGTGAAGCTATTAATTGATGAAAGTCACCCCCACACTTGAACTTTTCTCCACTTGGAAGTGGATAAAGAACATAAAATAAGGGTACTTCTTCGGGTTCCTCCCGGTAAACATGCTCACTGCTGGAATCAAGCATGTGTAATGGTGTATACTTGGAAGCAAAATAATTCATAAGAACATTAGAAGCACAAATATCCAATCCTAGGTGAGGTTTTTTCTTAAGAGTTGAGGAAACAACTCTTTGAGAAACTACTTCAACTAGGGGAGGAGGATCATAAGAAATAGAATCATGTATAGGATTAGACAAACCTTCCACAATTTCTTGTAGTACGGGATCCTCAGCATTTTGAAAAAAATCTAATGAACTATTTACCTCAAGTGTATCGTGATCCTCAACCAAACTTTTCAAAAACCACTCTTCATCAGTTTCTGCCTCAACTGAAATCTCAGCTTTAACGTCTTCATCATGGTCCATGGAAATCTCGATTGGTTCTTCAACGATATCTTTCAATTCAGTTTCATTCTCAATCATTCTTTCATCATCCTCATCATCAGAATCATCATTGACATAGTGTGGATCAGCACAACGTCGTCGAAGTTCTGCATGTATGATGCTACTAATCTCCTCGACAATTTCTTCTGGTGCTCCATCATCTTCCAGCTTATAAAGTTTTTTCGAGAGTTTTCTTACGTTTACACGTTTTCCAACATTACTCACAACAGAATCCTGAGAACACAACACTTCCCGTTGAATGGGTGAATGATCATAAATACGATCAGGAGTTGGTTCAGGTATCCTGTAATAAGATTCGGTTGGCGCAACGTTCTCTCTATTACGTTCAAGCTGTTCTAGTTCACATCGCATAT
>JAJJMA010227316.1:0-11581 GCA_023529015.1 Papaver nudicaule
TGCTGATTTCTCTTTGGAGAACCTCCAATGCCATTTTGCTAATAGTGTTCTGTTAGCAGCTCTTATATTTCTGAGTGCGAGGCCACCAATCTGCTTTGGTCTGCATAATTTCTCCCAAGCCATCCAGCAGATCTTTTTCCTACCTGTTGTTGAACCCCAAAGAAAATTCCTCATGATACTTCTAATTTTCTTTTCTACTTCAATAGGCAGCTCTAGTAAGGACATGTAGTACACAGGTAGGCTAGCCAGTGCACTGTTGATGAGTAACAGTTTTTCAGCTCTTGAGAGGAATCTCATTTTCCATTTGGCTAGTTTCTTCTCAAATTTCTCCAATATTTCATCCCATATTGAAGTTTGCTTATGTGTGCTTCCCAAAGGCATCCCCAAATATTTGAGGGGCAATTTTTCTATCTTGCAGTGGAATAATTGAGCCATATCTGAGATTTTATGATCAGCAACAATACTGATCATTGAGCTTTTGTCCAGGTTGACTCTTAAACCAGTTATCGCTTCATACACTTGAAGAACCATTAGTAAATTTTCAGCTTCTTCTTCTTTGGCATCAAGGAATATCAAGGTGTCATCTGCAAATTGCAAGTGAGACACATTGACTTGAGAATGCACATTGAAACCTGATATCATTTGAAGTTGTTCAGTTCTCATGAGAAGTTTGGTAAGAACTTCTGCAACCAATAAGAATAAAAATGGAGACAATGAGTCCCCTTGCCTAAGACCTTTGTAGTGTCTAAACTTGTTTGTTGAAGAGCCATTTACCAAGATTGAAGACTGAGCGGAGGAGAGACACCAATGCACCCAATTTCTCCATTTGCTACTAAAACCTGCAAATGCAAGTAAGCTGTCAAGACAATGCCAGCTTACATTGTCAAAGGCTTTTTCAATATCTAACTTGCATAATATTCCAGGTTTGTTTGTCTTGAGTCTATAATCTATTAGCTCAGCAGCAATGAGAACTCCATCATGTATTTGTTTGCCTTTTATGAAGGCACCTTGGTGTTCAGAGATGAGTTTTGGGAGAACAGTCTTGAACCTTTCAGCTAGTACTTTGGAAAAGATTTTATATATGCTGCTCACAAGGCTGATAGGTCTGAAGTGAGAAGGGTGGTTGTTTTCTTCTCTTTTGGGAATTAGAGATATGAATGAACAATTGACTCTCCAATCAGCACTTTCTTCCAAGTAAAATTCTTGTACTGCTGCCATTACATCTTTCTTGATGATTTGCCAAGCCACTTTGTAGAACTCCATTGGGTATCCATCTGGCCCTGGAGATTTGAAGTTTCCACATTTCTTGATTGCTGCCCACACCTCCTCTTCTTCAATTTCTCTTTCCATCCACTTTGATTCTTCATCTGAAATTTTTGTGAATAAGGAAGTGTCTAGTTGAGGTCTCCAAGGATGATCTTCTTTGAATAGATTGGAAAAATGATTGAAGAATTGCTGTTTGATATCTTTTTGATCAAAGTTATCCTCATTATTTATCAAAAGCTTATGAATTGTGTTTCTTTTCCTTCTCCCATTGGCTAGTTGGTGAAGATACTTTGAGTTGCATTGTCCTTCTTTTAGATGCTTCACCTTTGCTCTTGCTAACCATTTTCTATGAGCATCAATTCTCAACTTTTTGAGTTTAAGTTTGCATTCCACCCTCTCTATGAATTCATCCTCATTAAGGTTTCCATCTTCTTCTTTCATGTTGAGAGCTTCTATTATTGTATTCAGTTCCTCCTTTATAGAGTGATTCTGCCCATATTGCTCTTTGCTCCATCTTAGTATGAAGTACTTTAAGTTTTGCAGCTTCTTTGCAAGGATGAGACTTGGGGGGCCATGATATTCCATAGCATTCCACCAAATTTCAAGATTAGGTATGAATGTATTGTTTTCAACCAGAAAATTTCAAGCCTAAAAGGAGGTTTGGTGCTGTACATATTACCAGTGGTAAGCAGAAGAGGAGAGTGATCAGAAGTGTTTCTTGTCAGCACCACTTGAGCAGCATTGGGGTAATGATCTTCAAATTCGGGAGAGACTATGATTCTGTCAATCCTGCACAAGATTGGATCTTGCTGCATATTAGACCAAGTGTATAGGCCACCATTCAATGGAAGATCAATAACATTTTGTTTTTTCATAAACTCATTGAACAGTTTTCTGCCAAGCCTTGAACCACCAGCTTTATTCCTCTCCCAACTTTTTCTAACAGCATTAAGATCTCCAGCAATACACCATGCCCTGGAAACCCAACCAACTAAGCTGTCAAGTTCTTCCCAGAATTCTCTTCTTTTATCAGAAACACATGGAGAGTATACATTTGTGAGTGTCCATTCCAAGTTATCTTCTTTATTTACAAACTTGTGACTAAGAGTGCTGGCTGAAAATGCTTCATCTATGCACACTAGAGTTTCTTTATTCCAGATTGTAAGCATTCCTCTTTTTAGCCCTTGAGAAGGTATCATACTGAAATCATGCTCACCATTACCCCATAAATTCTTCACAAACCAATTTGTAACTTTCATCATCTTTGTTTCTTGGATAACAATTGATGTTGGTTTGTGTTTCCTTATTAACTCCTTGACATTGTCAATTTTATCAATAGAATTTAAGCCTCTTGCATTCCATGATATGATTTTGAGTTTTTCATACATTGATAACCTCATTAGCCCTCACAACTGACACCATTTCATTAGTGCAGTCTACTTCACCTTCCTCTAAGTCAAGAGAGTTGCATGAATTGCCTACATTCAGTTCTTGAATTAATAAATTTGTTGACTCTTTAATCTTTACTTTGCCTGACCCAGCTGGACTAGTGAGGTTCTTCTCATGCCTCTTGATTATTTCTCCAAATATATATTGCATATGTTGCTCCCTGCCCTGTGGTTTAGTGCCAAGGTTGCTGCTTACTTCCATAAGAAGTTCCACAGTATTAAAAATTGAGTCTATTTGCTTGTCTGTGTCCCCTCTAAGCATGGCCATGTCAATGACTACTTGTCCATTGCTTACCTGCAGTAATGGCTTTTCCACTGCTACTTCATTTTCAACAAGAGGCTGGAAACTGTTGGATATTGAAGTTGAAACTGGAACCATTGCCTTCTCTGACATATTTGAGTTGGAAAAATGTGGAGAGTTTTCTACCTGCAGTTTCTGTTCTTCTATCCTTTGGGCTTCAGCTTTGTTGGCAAACCACTTGTCAAATAGGTTGGTTATGAATGCTTGTTTAAGCCCATTAGATTTTTTAAAAGGAGTAACAGATAAATCGACCCCTGGATGTACACCCCTTTTTAGTGACTCATCACTATTGTCAGAGTCAGTGTTAACAGATGTAGCAGATACTGACGTATTAGGATTCAAATTTCGATTCAAATTTGAATTTTGAATCCTTCCCGTTGTCGTGTGGCAGATATTGTCAGTGTTAGCAGATGTGGGTCCCAATCTTCTGAGCACCTGAGCGTATGCCGCCGTCGACTTCTTCACTGGCCGGAAATGCACATCCCATTCCAGAGCAAGAACATAGCTCTTTCCTGCAATTTGAATCTCCATTGCTAGTGGGAGTTTTCTAGCATCAGCATGAACAGAAATTCTGCAGATTTCTGGGATTTTGAATGTGGTTTGTTCATCAATTTCACATAAACCCCCTAGTTCTTTTCCGATTTTGCTGAAATTCTCTCTATTCCATAGATGTTAAGGTAATCCTTTGATCTTGATCCAAGACTCAATATTGTTGAAGACGGCTTCGGAGATGCCTTCATCTTGACAATTCCATCTTGTAACTTCAATCTTTGAGTTGTTTTCCACCCAATTTCTTGATTCAAAGGTCTTGTTCCATTCTTCATCATTTTCTGGCTGAAAGAAAGCAGTTTTTTTGTTTATGATTCTGAGTTTTAGATACCGATTTAACTTTAATTTTTGTACCACTGCTTTTGCCACAGAACCCCATGTGATGTCACCTTCTTTATTAACAGCAATAGTCCTTGAAGTTCTATTGATGATTTTGACAGCGACTGATGAAGAGGGAAAATCCTTTTCCGTAGGAGTTGTTTGAGGTACTGTAATTGATGTAGATGTTGTACTAGTCATGACGCTGAAGCAAGTGCTGATGTTTTTCCAGCCAATTCCTCCCTCTCCTTTTGGAATGCATATAATTGCATTTTTGTTTTTGCTTGCGTCATGTCTTGATATTTTGATGAAATCTCCTCTCCTCTCTGATTTGATTTTAATTCCATCAAAAAGGAGAAAACTTTATCCCTTTGATTCCATCTTACTTCATCCTCTTTAATTTTTCCAGAAGAAATTCTATGAATGATGTCACTCATCCAAGAACCAATATCAGATGACATAATCACCCAAAACTTAGAACCCTGTCTTCCTTTTTCCTCTAATCTGAATCCATTGAGTTTTTCTAGTTTGATTCTCACTAGATCGAATGTTTTCCATTCGATTTGCACTGTTTTCCGAGAAGAATTATCCCGATTCCGGTTACCTAGTTGACTCATAATGTTGCTGATCCTCACACTCTCTCTCTCCCTACTTAGATGATAAGGTATTTTCTTATGAATTCGTGCCATCCTTATAACGGTTTTCTAACACCCCGGTCAGATATTGTCTTTTCAGATTGGAAATCTGAATGGTACTGCAGAAGAAGAAGAGATGATGAGTAGAGAAGTTTCAAGATGGGTTTTAGGATTGTTCTACTTATTTGGTGTTGCATCAATCTGGGTTGCTTCCAACTTTGTTGTACAATCAGTTATATCTGGAGGAGCTTCACCATTTCTAATAACTTACATTTGTAATTCATTGTTCATTTTATGTATTCCTGTTTTCGAAATCATTCGTTATGTTGAGGACTCGAAAACGGATCCGTCTTCCGAATGGATGATGCTCGATGAAGAAGTGGATACTCAAGTGGATGTGAAAGGGAGGTGGACGCGCATAAGAACGGCTAAAACCAGTTTGTTGTGCCCTTTCTGGTTTCTGGCTTACCTCAGTTTCAATCTATCGCTCAAGTACACTACTGTAACGGAATGATCCTTAATCTTATTATGTACATGGTGTTTGTTTTTCATTGACTCGGTGTTTGAATCTGATTCGGCCATACTCAGCTTGAGTCATGTTAGACTGTTTGTTTTTTATTTTGAGTCAGATCTGACTAGGCCACTGACTCAGACCTAACTTCTGACTCGGATTCATTTGAGTCAGCTATTAAAACGCCCCTGACTCGAAAAAATGACTAAAATATTGAGTCAGTTGAGTCAGACCTAACTCAACAACAAACATATCGAGTCAGACCCAGTCGAATCAGTTGAATCGAGTTAAATCTTGTCGAGTCAGATCCAATTTGAAAAAACAAACACCCTGGTAGTAGTTATGGAGTGTCTAACATTTGAATCGTGGTTGTAACGAGTGTTTTCTCTATGTTATTGCAGTCGATAACGATCTTAAGCAACACGTCTAGCCTGTTTGCATTTTTGCTGTCTCTGACATTCTTAGGGGCGAAGTTCACATGGATCAAGCTTATCATTATTCTGTTGTGCATGGGAGGATCCGTAATTGTTAGTGTGGGGGACATGGAATTGTAAGATATTACTACGTATAACATGCACAACAAGATACAACAACATGCATAAACAGATACACGTAAACTACAACAACATGAGGATCTTGCTTAGACTAAGATCATAATGTAAAGCAAAGAGAAGAGTTATAGGTATACCTGACATCCTAGCTTGTAGAGCAGCAGTCCTTAGTTGCGCAGCTGTTGAGCTTGAAGTCTTCTCTTCTCTGTCAGGGTTGCTGTATATGGGATACGATGTGCAGTTTGACGAGAAGAGGGACTCCCCTCCTTATATACTAGCAACTCTAATCTCACCCATAAGAGAATATAGAGTCCATAGGGTTACAACCACCTTTAGAACTGCTAGAACACCCCGCAGTTTAGTTAGGGTGCAAATAGTTAACTTGCATCCCACACCTCTTACCTGACATATCTAATGCGACTCAATGATCCAGGTTTTGGCTCATGGAAGTGTTTAGAGCTAACCATAATATTTTACATTCTCCCACTTGGTTATTCTAAACACTTGCCTGGTTTTATAAATCACTGGATCATCAGCTTTTGAAAATCGGGTGGCCACCCATAAGTTTAAGAAAACAGTCACACTAGATAATTTTAGAGATACTTCAACCTTCACTCAAACAAACCAGCACCACTGAGTTGGACAATGAAGAAATAGGCATTCAACTGTGATGCCAATTCAGTGCATTATCTCAATCTCAGCATTACTAGAATACTCAAGCCATCTTTAACCTTATGGTGTCTATTAATGTGGTGTAATTAGTGTAACACAGTATTACTGCAACCTTAAAGTGTTACTCAAAATAGTCCATACTTCATACAACTGGTATATGTCATCTTGATAGTTTACTGCAACTGCTTGTAATTACACATTACCTAGCTATCAAGATGAAGGTTTACTGACATGGTGCCCATTTATGTCAAACCTAAGTCCAAATAAGAGATTTGCAAAATCTTACAGGCTTCTGAATATTACAGCAATATGACATATCACAATATAAAGCATTTATCAAACATACTGTAATAACATTCATACTTCAAATTAGCTACTTATGTTCTTAAAACAATCATAAACTAGCTTTAACCTCCCACTAATGAAAAGCACATAAAAGTTTTAAACTCCCACCGATGAACAACACATAAGAGTTTTAAACTCTCACTAATGAACAACATTCAGAGATTCAAAAACTCCCATTCTAGATACATGTCCTTTGAAAACTCCAGGAGGAAGACCCTTAGTTAAAGGATCTGCAATCATCAACTCAGTTTCTAGATAGGAAACTGCAATGAGTCCTAATTGACTCCTTTCTCTTAAAGACAGAAACTTTACCATGATGTATTTGTTGCTGCTGGTTGTATTGTCATTCTTCACATATCTTATGACAGATGTATTGTCACAAAAGATCTTTATTGGTTGATTTATTGAATCCACAACTGACAGTTCAGTAATGAAATTCTTCAACCAAATGGCATGCTGCATTGCTTCAAAACAAGCTACATACTCTGCCTCCATTGTAGAGCATGTTTGCAATGTTTGTTTAGCACTTCTCCAAGATACAGCACCATTAGCAAGTGTAAAAATATACCCTGAAGTTGACTTAAAACTATCCTTGCATCCAGCAAAATCTGAGTCTGTATAGCCCTTGACTTCTAAAGGCTTAAAACTTCTTCTATACATCAGCAAATAATCTTTTGTTCTCTGTAAATATCTTAGAACTTTCTTAACTGCTCTCCAATGAGCAATCCCTGGATTTTGCTGATACCTGCCAAGCATTCCAACTATGTAACTGATGTCAGGTTTGGAACATATCATCAAATACATCAAACTTCCAACAGCTGATGCATATTCAGTAATATCCACTTGCTTTCTTTCTATATCATTCTTGGGACACTGATTCTTGCTAAACACATCACCTTTCACCACTGGTGTGTCTCCTGGTGCACAATTCTGCATGTTAAACCTTTTTAATACCTTATCAATGTATGCACCTTGAGACATACCTAAAACACCAGTTTTTCTGTCCCTCTCTATCTTAATTCCCAAGACATATGATGCTTCTCCCATGTCCTTCATATCAAAAGTCTTTGATAAGAAGTGTTTGGTTTCAAGCAAGAGATGGGTATCATTGCAAGCTAACAATATATCATCAACATACAGGACTAGGAAAATAAACCTGCTCCCACTGACCTTGTAGTATATACATCTATCCATAAGGGTTTCTTTAAAGCCATGACCAACAACAGCTTGATCAAACTTCAAGTACCACTGCCTAGAAGCCTGTTTCAGTCCATAATGGATTTCTTTAACTTACAAACTAGTTGTTCCTTTCCCTTTTGCATTAAACCACTTGGTTGTTCCATGTAGATGTTCTCTTGCAAATCTCCATTTAAGAATGCAGTTTTGACATCCATTTGATGACGTTCTAAATCAAATTGTGCTACTAAGGCTAAGATAACTCTAAGTGAATCTTTCTTTGGAACAGGGGAAAAGGTATCTGTATAATCAATAAGCCATTTTTGATTATATCCCTTAGCAACTAGACGTGCTTTTCTCCTTTCTACTTTTCCTTCTGCATCTCTCTTTGTCTTGAATACCCACTTGCATCCAATGACATTTACACCTTCTGGTAGCACAACTAGCTCCCAAACTGTATTCTTAAACATTGATTCCAATTCTTGTTTCATAGCTTCTATCCACTCCTTTGCCATGTTGCTACTCACTTCTTCTTCATAACTAGTTGGATCATCAGTCTCTTGCACATCTCCTTCTGTTAGAAAAGTAGTTTTATAAATTCTAGAGTCTAAAGCAGGTTTTCTAACTCTAGTAGACTTTTTTACTTCCATTTGCTCATTCTCAGTGGTTGGTTCATCAACCACAACTTCTTCTTGCTCAATGCGCATAGAATTATGCTCATCTTGAAGTGTTTCTACGGCTGTAGAGCTACGTGACTCAACTGATGGCGAGGGTGAAGGCAAAGTTGGTTCATGTGGTTCATTCACTATAGGATATACATTTGGTGCAACTATATCTAATGTTGGTGTGCCAGCTAATGCACCTGGGATGTCAGTGTTCATATCATCAATAACTTCTTCAAACACTACTTCTCTATGATTTGAACATTCTTCCCCAAGCTCCAGGAACCTAGCATTATTTGTCTCTACAATCTGAGTAGATCTTGTTGGACAGTAGAAGCGGAAGCCTTTGGATCTTTGTGGATAACCTATAAATCTACAAGTTACTGTCCTAGGATCTAACTTCTTGATCTCTGGATTATAGATTCTTGCTTCAGCTGGACAACCCCATACGTGTAGCTGATGCAAACTTGGTTTCCTTCCAGTCCACAGCTCAAAAGGAGTCTTTGGTATCACTTTGCTTGGAGCTATATTGTGCAAATACACAGCTGTCTTCAATGCTTCACCCCACAGATTTTCAGGCAAATCTGTATGTGACATCATGCTTCTAACCATGTTTTGATAGGTTATGTTTCTTCTCTCTGACACACCATTTTGTTCAGGTGTGCCTGGTGTGGTGTACTGTGGCACAATTCCATGCTCTTGTAGGTACTTAACAAAATTTCCATGATTCACTCCATCTTGATTTGCCTTCCCATAGTATTCTCCTCCACGATCAGAACGAACAATCTTGATCTTCTTATCGAGCTGTTTCTCAACTTCTAAGTGGTATAGCTTAAACATCTCTATGGCCTCTGACTTGTGATGAATAAGGTATACATAAGCATACCTTGAAAAATCATCAATGAAGGAAATAAAATAGCGCTGTCCACCTCTAGAGGGTGTAGGAAAAGGACCACAAATGTCTGTGTGTACTATTTCCAGAAGATCAGAACTACGAGCAGCACTGAGTTTCCTAACCTTAGTGAGATTTCCCTTAATGCATTCAACACAAGTGTTAAAGTCACTGAAGTCTAATGACTTCAATGTTCCATCTGCAACAAGCTTCTTTAGTCTTTTTAGAGAGATATGTCCTAAGCGTTTATGCCATATCATTGAGGAGTTCTCCTTAAGCATTGACCTCTTAATTCCAGTAGAAGTAGATAAAGTATTGCACAACAATGATGAAGCATAACAATTATCTAGAGACAATCTATATAAACCATTGATCAAAACACCAAAACCAATATTCTGCATATTGTATCTCAAGGATAATTTGCCTCCTTCAAGCATAAATCCATAACCAAGAGTATCTAGTCTTGAAACTGAAATCACATTACGCTTAATACTAGGAACATAAAAGGTGTTTTCTAAATCCAAAATAAAGCCGCCATCCAAAATCAGTCTATAGGTTCCAACTGCTTCAACTTTGGCCGGATCATGATTTGCAAGGTACAACCTATCATCAGCTCTTGGTTTCCGCTGGCTTATGAACCCCTGCAAACAATTCGAGATATGCACAGAGGAACCAGAGTCAAACCACCAAGTATTACTAGGTGTATCTAATAAATTTGTCTCAAAACAAACAAAGACTAGCTTACTACCTCCTTTCTTTTTCAGCCAATCCTTATACTTGTAGCAATTTTTCTTGATGTGTCCATTCTTGTGACAGAAGTAGCATTCAATCTCACTTGCAATCTTTGAACTGCTATCCTTTGAGGTTGTTGCAAGCGCACGAGTGTTATCTGATCCTTTCTTTTCAACAGTGTCAACTTCAGCACTACTCTTGTTATTGAAAAATTTCTTAACACCCTTCTTCTTGAACTGCTTCTTATTAACTCCATGGTAAGCTAAGTTAGCAGACTCAGCTTTCCCTTGTTTCTGACGTTCTTCCTCCATTACACAGTGTGCAATAAGCTCATTGACTGTCCACTTCTTTTCTTGAGCATTATAGTTCACTTTAATAGTATCAAAAGATCTAGGAAGGGAAGCTACAGCTAGGTGAACAAGGAAATCATTTCCTAAATCCATCTCTAAGTCTCTAAGAGAGATAACAAGGTTTGATAACTTAAGAATATGTTCACGCACATTACCCTGACCATCATACTTCAGAGATATGAGCTGATTCAAGTAGCTGAATTGTAGTGCTTTCCTTGAAGGTGTGAACTGATCCTTTATCTCTTTCAGCAGCTCCTTTGCAGTGTCCTTTTTCGGTATTCCTCCTCGAATATCATCCCCTATTGAAGACTTGATTATCATCATAGCCATTCTGTTTGTTTTTGTCCACTTGAGATAATCTGCCTTAACAGCCTTAGAAGCACTCTCTATAGGACATTCTGGTGCATCCTCAGTGATAGCTATGTCATAATCCATACATCCTAAAACAATCTTAAGCTGCGATTTCCACTTCATGTAGTTTGAACCATTCAGTGGTTCAATTCCAGACAAGTGACGCTGAACCATAGATCCATCCATAACTGATAACAGTTAACCATCATAGCAATGGGTTAGATATTCTATTTATCAACCAAATACAATCAAATTGTATAACAAGATGTAAATCAGTCTTTAGGGTATAGCTGAAATACTCAGAGTGCACATAAAGTCTTAACTCTGCGGAAACAGTGACATATATCCATATTCAATTACACTTTTGGGAAGTAAATACATATATTTCACTTCCTATATTCAATTAAGCATCCATAGAACTGACTTATCAAAGTAATTTTTTCATACAAACACTTCCTTGCCTTTGGGTTAGGGTTATTCATCTTTAAAACACTTCAATAACTCATTCTACTCTACCTAATTCACACATGAACAACTGAACACCTTTAGGCAGATACAATAGTTCACTGCTCATAGGCACACACTGATGATCTTAATGGTTTGAAACCAAAGTTCAATATCACACAATCTTTACAAGTCAGTCACCTTTGGGCAAGACTTAATCTTGTTCAAACTGTGTGACGTTAAACGATCACTTTATTGGTTCTCCATGACCCAAATAGGATAAACCTTGATATGCTGTTAAAACAGCCTGATTGTGTGTATCACAAACTGACACTACACCATATTTAGCAGAAAGCAACAGCCTGTGGATGTTGCAAC
>JAJJMA010227324.1:7055-34166 GCA_023529015.1 Papaver nudicaule
ACGCCCCTAATGGCGATACTATGCTTGTATATCTCCGTAGTGTTATCAGAAAATCAACATGGTATCAGAGCGGGCTCGATCTATATGGGGCGTCAAAATTTCCGCTGCAAATGCTCAAATGAAGTATTAAGCAAACAAGAAGATGTCAGAGCTTGTTCGATCTAAATGGGCGTAACGTTTCCGCGATAAATCAAGAGAAGAAGACTTGAGGCGAGATAAAAACGACGTTACGAGACGTCGGACACAATGAAATTTCAGCACGAGCATGAAGTGAAGCTACAAATGAACGAGAAATGGGTGAATTCAGAATCAAATCTTTTACCCCAATTACAAATTAAGAGGGGGTGTTGGAATAATTTGTAATTGTGTAAGAACCACTAGAGCAAAGCCGGTTATAGTGTGAACAAAGAAACTTAGCTAGAAAGAAAAAGTCTAGAGTGTTTTGTAATGTGAACTAGCTAAAGGTAGTCGGCCAAGAAAGAAAATTTTAGAGAGTTATGGAGTGTATTATAGTCGGTCAAATATCTTACATGTTAAGAAATTCTAGAGTATTCCACAGTCGGCTAGTAAAGCCTATAAATAGGCATGATGTACTCCATTTGTAATTCAAGCAAGAAGTGATTAATGTAAGCAAGAATCAAATAATAAACTTTGAGTGTTGAGAGAATTTAGTCTTGCTTCATCTACTAGAGTTCTAGGAGCTCTATACGAGCAACGCCCCTAATGGCGATACTATGCTTGTATATCTCCGTAGTGTTATCCAAAAATCAACAGTATGCAAAAGCAAACCTTTCAACCAACACGAAACAACCAAATTCTCTTCTATTTTCTCCAGTACAACATTTCCTTCTCCTACTTCTATAAACCAAAAGTGTTACCGCATAAGTAAAAAATGAAAATAAAAATAGGTAAAAATGTAGCAGTGTAAACAAAGTGTAATATGTTTTTTGTTTTTTTCTTGATAACCCTACTACCCTAGAATATAAAGCAAACGTATGTGGGTGTTTTTCAGGGTTACTACTCTATCATTTTTTGTCAGCCTATTTCTTAATCTCCTCCTTTTGTCTGCAGCCGCTTCAAATAACACTACCACTACAGATCCAGATCTAGATCCATGGCTTCTGATGTTAACGATCGATAAACAACAACAACACATCTCACACAATGATTTCTTCTCTCTAACATAAGTAGTTTGGAGTTCAGTATCGTCCATATGGTCACTCCAACTAGCATGTTTTACCATCTTTTATGTCTAGAAGACGATGGCTTTTTCAGATGGATGTGAGCCTTCAAATGTTTAGGCGTTGTACATGAGCCATAGAGACGAAAATTAGATCTAATTTGGATCTCAGATTATATGAAGATAATGATATGGTTTTATAGGAACCAAGGCGTTGGAAATGACTGGATTCAGATTGCCTTCTTCCAAATTTGGTCTCATTACGTTGAGTCTATGTATGCTGCTACCATTTATGTTCTCAGTTGTTGGAGGATTCTATTTGATATGGTTTAGAACAGATAAGATGACTAGCTAGACTTTTTGAGTTTCATAGAATAAGATGGACCTTTGTTTTTACATGTTAACTAGTCTGTAATCTCACAACTTTTGTATTCGATTCACAAATAAGTATCTTAGTTTATGATTTTTTTTTTTTATATGATTCAAAAATTCAACTGTTTAATATTACTTTGACAGATCTGTAATACGGATATTTAACACAATCTTGACATTTCAAGTGTTGAACATTACTGCCGAGGTATGTACACAATTCTCAAATGGTGGAATATGTGTTTGGATTGTGGCAAGTGTTTGTTTCTGGGAATTTATGTATTCAGTCCCGCTCCCACACTACCAATCTTCCCGACATCATTCTCGATCTCTATCACCACACTCACGCATTCAAATTCCATTAGTTTTACATTCTAAACTTTTTCGACTCCATTTCTTTGAAGGATAAAGGAAGAGATGGAGTGACTAACTGGACATTCTTTTCGTAGATCTTACTTGGCCTCGTTCATGTGACATCCTTTTTAATGGCTTTCCTTGTCAATTTGCCACAAACCATGTAATGTAATTTGGTGTAAAATTTGTTTTCAAATGTCCTTTTTTTCTTATTCCTCATTGTTTTCAGTTGAGGGAGTATTTAATCTGATCTCTTTGTCAATAAATTCTGTAGCAATCTCTTTTTACATTTAGGTTACATTTTGGTAAATTTGAGTTTTGGAGTTCACTTGATAGAGGATTGTTTCAAGTTTCTGCCGGATGAGATCAAGTTAGACACACTAAGTCGACTACCGACTGAATCTGCTCTCGATTGCAAGCTAGTATGCAAAACCTGGAGAAGACTTGTTCGCCATCCAATATTCTCCAAGATGCATTTACTTCATCTCAATCATCCTTATGCTTATGCTGATGATTCTTCTGGTAAGTTGGATTTTATTGGTTTGACTCACAATAATGATTTACTCTATTTCGAATACAATCATAAGTCCAGTACACTGATTCAGAGAATTACAAGGATGAATATTAATATTGCCTCTCTATTTGATCAAGGATGTAATAATTTATTAATTCGTATAATGGTTTGATCTGCCTTGCTGGGTACCGATCTTTTTGTATTTGTAACCCAATTACCAAGGAATACGTGATGCTACCAATAATATAAGAGAGGTCGGAGGCAGTTTGAACAATCTGGGACGTCCTACTTTGCTTATGTCTCTTCAACCGACGAGTACAAAGTTGTTAGAACCTTTGAGTCGGAGACCGACGTACAGGTCTACGTATACACCCTAGGCAGGTGGCACCGGATAACCTTAGAAAGTTTAGTATCTGCTGAAGATGCTTGGATATTGATGTTGTGATTTAAGCTTCTAATATAGCTCCTAGAAAGAATTGATTGAGCAACCAGCGGAATTGCAGCCGCTCCATTGGAAGAGACATGAGGAATCAAAGGGGGAAAATGCTTCGACCCAAGCAATTAAACTAATGAAACTGGCGGGATCTGCTCACAATTACTTTGAGGTAACGATTGAGGGAGAGATGGAGGGGATCTCCCCATGAAGGGGATATCCCCTCCCCATGAAGGGGATCTCCCCATCAAATCTTTGTCCAGTAATTCAATATTTGTAGCACCCCTGCATAACGTATCCGCGTCTGATTCAGTCACCAACTCTTGTTTTACAGGATGGTCAATGTAATCCTCATTCTAGATATCCTCTTACATCCCTTCCAGCCGCAAGACTTCCGCGCTTTTACTAGCAAGCAATTTCTTTTCTTTCCAATTCCACGACCGAATTCTGTTTTCTGCTCATTTCGGCTGAGTAGTTGATGTACACAATCGAGGTTCCTTAAAAGCTTTCGCAAGGAAACCCACCGAATGTCTTTGATTGTTTCCATTCCTTGCGAGCATTTTTTAGCGACGCAATTTCACCCTCAGATTTCTGTTGTTACACTGTGATTTCCTCTTCTAATCCATATGGGAAATACTGCAATGGTAAGGATGCATAAAATTAGTGTTTTGCCTTCCAAGATGAGAGTAATTAGCATCAAACTCTCCATAACTGAAATAACAGCATTAGCTTTGGCATAAGTCAAAATGTAAATAAAAATAGGTCAAAATGTAGCAATGTAAACGAAGTGTAAATTTATTTTGTATCTGTCTGCTTACTCTAGCTAGCTAGTATATAAGCAAACGTCTGTGATTGTAGGGTTATCTTACTATCCTTATTCTTTTACAGCCTCTTTCTACATCTCCTCTCCTCTCCTCCTTTTGTCTGCCGCCAGTCTCAAAAAAACACCACCAAATACAGATCCGGATCTAAATCCATGGCTTCTGATGTTAACGACCGATCAACAACAACAATACACCTCACACAATGATTTCTTCTCTCTACCATGGGTAGTATCAACTGCTTGACCAACTGGTCCAATCTTGAGACGATTGATCTTACATACTGATATTAGCCTTCAGTTTAGGTGTTGGATATGATCACAGAGACAAAAATTAGATCTAATATGGAACTCAGATCAGATGAAGTTATAATATGGTTTTAAGGCTGGAAATGACTGGATTCGAACTGCTTTCTTCCCAGTTGGGTGTCATTATGCTGAGTCTATGCTGCTCACATTTTTTTTTTTAGATTGAAAGGGAATTTCATTAGAGAGGAGAAAAAATACAGGCAGGCTACCAGAGGTAGCAAAGAAATCAGAAAAAATAAAATAAAAAATTACATCAGACAAATAACGCTTCCCAATTGTGAACAGAGTTTGGCAAAATAGTGGCGCCAAAAGCTCTTTCCCAAGCTAAGATTAAAGACCTAGCTTCAATGCCCAAATCCTTATCTGTCTTGAATAAGTGTTTGTTGTTGAAGGATCTAGAATTCCTCTCACATTTATGATATGTTTTAAGTTGTAATCTCACAACTTTTGTATACGATTTACAAATAAGTATCTAAGTTTATGGACATCTTTTGTATACGATTCAAAAATTCAATTGTTGAACATTACTTTGACAGGTATGTATATGGTGATCTTTAACACAAATCTTGACATTTTGTAGCCATTTGTTTTTATTCAAGCTGGTTTATTTGCTGAACTCTGTCACGGTGTTTTTTTTTTTTTTGAATATAACAGGGTTAGACTTTATTGATAAAAGAAAAAAGAAGAATACATGAAAGGAGGGCGCCTAAGCACAACAAAGGAAGATTGCAAACCAACTTCAACTACAACTACTTTACTAAGAGCAAAGAAAAGCTAAGAAAGTGATAAACCATAGCTCAACCACCTAGAAGTAACATGGATTGATCCTAAGTATTTTTCTTAGCGGGAGTTCTTTTTCCACGACCCAATTTCTCATCACAAGGACCTAAATCTTTATCCACTTTCGTACCTTTGTATCTATCCGTAATGTCTCCAAATATTTTCTTGATCTCCGATTCTCTATTGCTAGTAGAAGGCTTAACCAAAGTGGGTTGTGATGGGCTTTACATTGTAGATCACTTACCTGTACACCTAGTTACTAAGCTCATAGTATTAGTTAAATCATGAAGTGGGTTCCTAGTATTTTGGGTCAATATGTTTTTTTTTATTTGCATAATTGCATTGGCATAAGTTTCGAGTCAATTAATTGACTCTCCTGAATGTAAACCCGAAGTAGAAATTTTGCCAGCCAAAGGAGCATTTTAGTAGCTTTCCAGCAAGCAATACTGTTAACACTATAGTTTTTTTTTTTTTTTTTTTTTGACAATAAAAAAGTTAGATTGTATTGATGAAAGAGGAAAACAGATGCACAAAACATTGCTACAAACAAGGCCGAAGCCTAACAACAAAGAACTCTAACAAAGAGTAAGTCAAATTCTACCAAAAGAAACCCAGCTTACAACTTACAACCCAAGAGGACCTAAATTTTCTTCTTAACTGGTATAGGAGTTCTCATCCCATGCCCCAATTTCTCATTATTCGTCACACCGTCCCAAGTAAGTTTGGCAACTTCCTTATTGTCTGATTTTGAGGGCTGAAATATGTCAGCAATACCGCTAAATATGTTCTTCACTTCTGAGTCTCTGCCCTCACGGTCCACTTTGAAGGATCCAGTGAGTTTCATTAGCGAATTTATGTGCTTCTCTCTGTCCATTGGTTTGTATTTGGAGACTTCTTCAATTGGCTTCATCTTATCTGCCCCAATCTCTTCATCTTCCGACTCTCCTACTGGTTCTTCCAAAGAAGCTTCATTCATATTTATATCAGCTTGAACATCTTTGTCAGGATCATCTAATCGAACCTCATGTACTTGGTCATCTTTTGTAGTCTCTGTTGGCACCATATAGGCACTACCATCCCCAGCATCACTGCTTCCATCCTCTTTAGTACCTGAGTTCCTTAATAGACCTTGGTCTAATAATTCACCTTCTTGGAATAGAACATCAAAGGGATTCAAGATACTTGCTGCTATTGGCTTATGTATAGCATTCTTACTTCTTGATTTCTTGTTCTTCTTAGCATAAGTCCAAAGGAACTCAGCAGGTTGAGAATTATCTTCAGTCAACTTCTCAGCAAGATGCTCTTGATCTCCAGTGGTAGGATGTTCTAGTGTAGAAGCTGAAATCGCTGCTTCACTAGCCCCAACTAGCTTATCACTTGTAGCTGGCGCTTTAGGAACCCACATAGTCTTAAGTTTAGAAGTCGGATTGAGACCACACTTAGCACTAGAATGGCCGAATCTCTTGCAAAATGAAAAAGCCTTCGGTTTCCATGGATATTCATCTCTTGCTTCATATTTAACTTTATCAATGTAAAAAGGAAGCACTGGAGGGTATGCATAATTTGCATCTACTTCAACGCAAATTCTGGCATATGACATTCTTGACTTCAAGGCTGTTTGAGAGTCAGTCATAATTGGTTTGCCAACAATACTAGCGATTCTAGAAAATCCCAAATCATTCCAGAGGTGAAATGGAATCCCAGTGACATTCATCCATATTGGAACAGAAGATAGAGCACCAATGTTTTGCTCAAGGAAAGGATACCATGGACGAAGAAGAAATAGTTTGTTTTCAATATAAACTGAACCCATTTCTAGAACTCTATCTCTATCTTCATCTAGCACAAAATTGAAAAAGAAAGCTTGTTGACCATAAATGGTCATGGAAAAATCTCCCTTAGTTTTCCACTGAGCGTTTAAAGTATCCTTCACAACATGGAACGAAGGTCTTCTCCCCACGAAATAACCCACAACATATGAATCACAATCATGGATATGAGTTTTGAGTTCACCTGAATCAAACACTGCCGCAGAAATTCCATCAATCTGTTGGGTTTCATTGAAAGCAAGCTTGATCGAAGCAGCTGGCTCCTTTGGTTTGTTAATACCTTTCAACCAGTTTAGACTCTGAGGTTGTTTTAGAGGACGAAACCCAGCTCCAGTTTCCACACCACCATTAGCAAAATCAGATCTAGGGTTTGTTCCAGCGGAAGAAGATGATGGGTTTAAAAGAGGAAATTCTACTAAATCTAAGTTCATCTCAGGGGGATTCACAAAATTAATGTTGGAATTGATGGGAATCGAGTTGGATTGAGGCTGAGATGAAGAAGAATTCTTCCCAGCCATGGGTGGGAAGGAGAACGAAGAGAGAAAACCCTAATCGCCTAAAAATCACCTGGTCAACCTTGGACGTCACGGTTAACACTATAGTTACTAGTTTCTACTTTACCTGCTCAATTCATTTCTCTCAAATTTAATCCGTCAAGCAAAATCCTAGGCAGTACACATTTTTTTCTTTTTTTGTTCCTTCCCAATTTAACTTTTCGAGCTGTATTTCATCTTTTCTTTCAAAGTATTAATCTAGTCCTTAAAGATGGGAAAATAACACAATGGTTACGATGCATAAAATTAGAGTTTTGCCTTCCAAGAAGAGAGTAATTAGCATCAAATATCTCCATAACTGGATTTGAAATAAATTAGCAGTAGCTTTGGTACCGAGAGGTATGCCTAGGTACGTGTGTAGTTGCAAAACAGGAAAAAGAAAAAAACACGGCCCAAATATATACATAGATCGTATGGTGTTGATGATTACATGATATGGCAAACCATGACCCGGTACATACACAAGATAGCACTATTGATGATCAAATTACAAAACCAAAACCGTTAAAGTAAAACTGTAAATAAAAATAGGTTAAAACGTAGCAGTGTAAACGAAGTGTAAAATACTTTTGTGCTGGTCTAGATGGTATATAACCAAACGTCTCTTCTGTGTTAGGGTTGCAACTCAGTCTTTTACGGCAGCCTCTTTCTTCGTCTCCTCAGTCTGCTGCCGCCTCCAAAAACCAGCACCAATACAGATCTACATCAATACAGATCTACATCATGGCTTATGATGTTGAAAATTGATCATCAAACACCAACACTAATACACCTCACACAATGATTTCTTCTCTCTTACATAAGTGGTACGCTCTCCGATTTGCTCTACCAACAACAGTAACAGTACTCTCAAGATGCTCGATCTTGCAGATGGATGCATGCATTTGTTGTATCGGACCACACCACTTCAGATATGAGGATACGGTGCCAGAAATAGCCGTTTTCAATCCTTACACCTGCTAGAGATTAGATGTCTAAAGAATTGGAGAGGAGGAACATAAGATCATGAGAGTGCAAAATTAAAGGTCAAGAAAAATTATATCTAATTTGGATCTCAAATGAAGATAATTAATGATATGGTTCTATGTATGCTGCTAACATTTATGTTCTCTATTGTTGGGTAGAGTTTAATTTGTACATGGAGGAGGATTCCATTTGATACGAAATTCAATTTTTGAATCCTAGTAAAGCCTTCCACTAAGTGTGGGAGAAGGATAGGATCAAAATGAAAATTATTGTGAATTTCACATGAATCCTAGTAAAGCCTTCCACTAAGTGTGGGAGAAGGATAGGAACAGAATGAAAAATTATTGTCACAGACTTGTTCTGATTTCATATTTGTAAAATTTTGTTATGATTGGCTGATCTTTTTGAATTTGGTAGGGGGTAGAACATAAGATAAGATGCACATTTGTGCTTACAAGTTTATCATTTATAAATTCTTTCACTTTAGATAAATGTGAATCAACTTGAACAGGATTTCTCCTTTTGTATATTCTCCTTCTTCATCTAATAAAATCTTCTCCTTTCGATAAAAAAAAAATTGAACAGGATTTCGACACTCAACATAGATCTTTGGGAGCAATATCGCAAAAATGCTAAAGATGGTGTAAAGATCCATTCTTATTGAGTTGCGTGGTAGTAGATGATACACGTTCGTATCAGTAAAAACCAAATACTGCATTGGTAAAAATGTAAATAAAATAGGTAAAACTATAGCAGTGTAAACGAAGTGTCATATTGTTTTTTGTTTTTGTTTGCTAACCCTAAAATATAAAGCAAACGTCTGTGTGTGTTTTGAGGGTTACAACTTACTTTGACAGCCTCTTTCTTCCTCTCCTCATTTTTTCTTCCGCCCCTTGGAACAACACCACCACTATAGATTCAAATCTAGATCCATGGCTTCTGATGTTGACTATCGATCAACAACAACCAAGGCCGGCTTATCCACAAGGCAAACTAGGCGGCTGCCTAGAGCCCCATTTGCGGGCGGCCCCAATTTTATTTTTTTTTTTTTTTTTTTTTTTTTTATATATATGATCGGCTAGGCAAATTTTTTTATTTTTCAACATCAAGTTATTAAGAAAAGGGATGAATCAGAGGATTCGATCTATGAACCTCAAGCTTCATTCCTAATGCCATTGCCATAATACTACGAGTCATTATTCGATACATTCTTAAACGTATTCTCTTAATATATCCAAATAAATATTCTATCGTCCAATGTTATATACTCTCAACTTATTTAGCCTCGTGCAGTTGCCTTCTTAAAGTTGTCACCTCAAAATTTCGGCGGCCTGCGGCCGCAATTCCTTAATGCCTTAGTTCAAGGGAATTATACTTATCTGTCTGGCCCTCGTATCAAAGTATTAGATTTCTTAATAATTATTTGTTATTACTATTTTAACTGTGTCTATGTCGTATTTATTTTTTTTGTGTATTAATATAAACAATATTTTGCTATAGCGAAAAAATTCTCACATTAAGAGGCCCCAAATTTTAACTTCGCCTAGAGCACCCCGAAACTCTAAGACGGCCTGACAACAACAATACGCTACACAAAATGATTTTTTCTCTCCAACATAAGTAATTATTTTAAAAATAGTGAGATTACAACTCCATCCAGCTTGTTCTAAAACTTCTGTACTATTGGAGACGATGGATTTAAATATTTATCTGAGCCTTGAGATGATGAAGTGTTGGATCGGATCCAGAGAGACTAAAATTTATCTCAGATCAAATGAAGATAATGATATGGTTTTAAGGAGCTGCTAACATTTATAATATGGTTTTAAGTTGTAATCTCTCAACTTTTGTATATGATTTACAAATAATTAACTTAGTTTATGAACATCCTTTCTATATGATTCAAAAATTCAATTGTTGAACATTACTTTGACAGGTCAATATGGTGATCTTTAACACAATATATCTTGAAATTTTTGTTGCTATTTTTATCTTCAAGCTGGTTTATTTCCGGACACAATCTTGATATTTACACTTTACATTGTAGATCACGTAGCTGCATACCTAGGTTACTAAAGAGATATTAGTTAAGTATCATGAAGTGAGTTCATAGTATTTTTGGTCACTTTTTTTTTTAATTAGCCGAAGTAGAAATTTTGCCAGCCAGAGGAACATTCGTGGCTTTCCAGCGAGCAATATTGTTAACACTATAGTTACTAGTTTCTACTTTAGCTGCTCTATTCATCTCTCTCAAATTTTAATACGTCAAGCAAAATCCTTGGCAGTGCACACTTTCTTTCTTCTTGTTTTTCTTTTTTTTTCTTTCCAATTTAACATAAGTGGTATTGTATCCTGCTTTCTCTACCAACCACTGCAATTTGAAGATGTTGGATCTTGCAGATGGATGTCTGCTTCCGTTATATTAGACCGCACCACTTCTGATATGGGGATGCAGAGCCAGAACTAGCAGTCTTTAATCCTTTCAGGTGTTGGAGATACAATGTCTAGAGAATGTGAGAGGACGAACAGAAAATCCTGGGAGTGCAAAATTGAAGGGTAAGCGAAATTAGATCTAGTATGGAGCTGAGATCAAACGAAGATAATGATATGGTTCTAGGTATGCGCTTCCCATTTATTCTTTTCTTTATGTATTCGGAAATGGATTTCGTTTGATATGTCTAGCGATTTTTTGAATCCTATTAACACATTCTGATTTGTTTAAGACTTGTTCTGATTTCATATTTGTCAAATTTTGCAATGACTGGCTAAACTTTTCGAGTTTGGTAGAGGGTAGAATATAAGATAAGATGTACATTCGTGTTTACAAGTTTAGATTATTGCTAATGCAGTGATTATATATTCGTACACTTTCTTACAACTTTGGAAAAACTTTCGTACATAACATTTATGACACAAAAACTTTCGTACAGAAAAACTTCTAAGGCTTGTGATTTTTAGAGGTGGTTTCATAGAGTATTCCCGCACAAGAACACTTTGGTTACGGTAAAAGATGAAACGAGAACAATGAGGGTAATTGGAGCAGACACACAGCCGTGATTAGCCTTTCATGCAAAGGATGTGAACCCTAATATTCATGCTTACAAACTAAGAAATTTCGTTGAGTTTTGGAAGCAGCATTTTCGAGTTTTTCGTTATGAAAATTGGGCAACTAGTAATCTTTGTGTGAGCAGCCTAGTGCTATTTTGTGAATACTGCAGATTTGCTTGATTTGCTTCTTCATGTCTAAAGTTGCTGGGGCTTGTCTATTTTTCTGAATATGTATGGAAGTCCTAAGTGTGTGCTCAAGCTGCCGACTCTAATGCAGCATTGAAAATGGTGCCTTGTATGATTATACCACTAGTACAAATATAGCTTTTGGTCACGGTTAGCATTGTCACGGTTAAACTTAAAAACGTGTCCTTATATCAGTTTGTCTCGTACCAGTGTGAATCGTGTCCATTGTCCCCTTCATTAGACACGATTTGTGCATCCCCAGTAAGTTGTTTCCACTAATGTAGGTTAAGACCCCACGATCAAGGTCACAGCTCCACATCCAAGTTAACTCCGCCACATCTTATTTTTCCTAAAGTTATTACCTGAAAACAAACTGCAAATTTTCCTTATCTCGTTTTCGTCGATCTCTATCTGATTTTCTCATCTGGTTGAAAAATTCTTCGAACTCAGAACAAAAAGAGAAAAAAACGTACTATTCTCGTCTCTTTTTCATAACTTTCTTTACCTTCTATTCCCAGAAATCTTTCTTTTTTTCTCCCAGTCAAAACTTCGCTGATCTTGCACACTATTTTTACTAACACCTATCTGCGGATTCGTAATAGTTCTCTTCATACTTAATTTCATTTTGCTTCAGTTGATTTTGGTTGTTCGGATTTTAATCGTTTTTTTTTAATTGTTCTTTGTTATTTGCAGAAATCACAGCGAGAGATTTTATTTTGAGAGCTGCAAATCAACTTTTCGGATTAACTATGGTTACTCTGCAAATCGAGAGCTCTTCCGTAGTGAAACCGTCCCTGTTAAGGTATTGATTTTTTGGGTATTAGGGTTCGACGGAGTATTGTTGTGGTTGATTTCAATTCTATGTAAAACTAATTGGGGATTTTTCGTTCATTTAGGTCTATACTTCAATTTGTTTAGACAAACTTTGGGTCTTTCATTGATTTGATTGTAGTTAGGTTTTCTTTCCGTCTGTATTGTAATATCCAATTGATTATTAACTTCGGTGTGTTTTAATAATCCGATTAATTGGTCAAATTTCTAACTAAAAAGATTTGGAAGAAATCAGTCAACAAGTGGATTGAAAGAACTAAAGTGTTAGGTTTTAAGTCCTTTAAACTTGGTCTCCTGTATTGTGGATAACTGTTTTTTTCTTCAATGAAGATTTTATTATGAACTATATCCATTGCATACTTGTAGATTTAAGTGACAATGCTTTTGTTATATTCATCTAGTGATGTGATTTAAATTATGGCTCAATCCTCTCGTCTTCATTGCTTACTTTGTTGTTCCTTCTTGACCCATATGTAGCCGGTTCAACTCAAGCCACTAAATTTGCAGCTGCTCGTCAAATAGGGGATGCTGCAAAATCACATCCCCGCCAAGATCTGAATTCCCTCTTAAAGAAGGTTTTCTCCAATTCATCACAATAACTTGTTTTCTCACTCATTTAATTTTGATTTAGTTCGAGTATTTTTGTTGGTGCTGAGCTTGTATACTGCCATATGAGTCCGCAGGTTTCTCAATGTCTTTGTAGTAAGAACTGGGGTACGGCGGTGGATGCTACTCATGCCATTGGGGCAATTGCTGGAAATGTGAAGCATACATCTGTTACAGAGCTGTTCGGATTTGTCGAAGCTGAAATGTCAGTGGATGTAATTCCAGGTATCGTTGAAGGTGTGGCCGAATGTACATCCTAGTGTTGTGGCAGGTCTGTCTTTCAGAAGGTAATCTACCACACTGTCTTCGATTGAACAGTTCCCAGTAAATTTTATGGTTCGTAGGTGTTTCTTTGTATACATCATCAGTTATTTATCAAATCTGGGAGTAAAAGAAACATGTAGATGCATTCTGGCTTTTTTTGGGATATGTACGCATAATAGTTGTTCGGTAATATTCCTGATAGTATTTTTGGTTACGTATATTTTGTGCATTCTTAGTGGATACTATGTTGGTGTATTAATGTGAGTAACTTAGGTTGTGTGTTCTTTAATTAAGTGTAACAACTTAGGACGCTAAATTTTTTAAATAACAGTGAAACTCATATCTAATATGCCTGTAACGAAGTGCAGGTTATGTGGATAACTAGTAGTGTTCCCGTTTTAATGAAGATATTGCTGCATATTTGTCTATTGTCTTCCTTTTACTGTAGTAAGCTAAGATCCTATACTTTAGTTTGCCTACCCCAACTTGTTTTTGATTGAAGGCTAGTTGTTGTTGTTGTTGTAGATGAGTTGGAATTCATAAATATAGCTTCTGACCATTTCATTGTTTGTTTGCCTTTTGTTCTCTAAAAGCAAATTTGCAGAATTAACGATCGTATGGGTGAATTAGTTTCTGAATGCTTATGATCACTAACTCATCCATGATGTATATTTTGTGCTCTACCTCTAACTATGATAGATCAGCAAGAGTGACCATTAGAGTTTTGGGAAAGAAATTTGGTAAGACACTTTTTGATGCATTCCAGTTAAGGCGCTATAACTGCTTCTAATATATTTGACAAGAGTTCTGAATCCAAACTTGAGAATGGGTTATTCATTATCCATCCTGATATACTTTACTTTATTTCATCATCATATCTGACTTTAGATCTCGTCAAGGAATTTTGCATTGGAAAACCTTGATCAACTAACTTCATCTGTAAATATGTTGACGAATAGCAATGCATGAAGTGTCCACTGTCCATATTATATCTGTTACAAACTTGAGACAGTTTTGTTTCTCTCACCACTCATAACTTATGCCCTTTTATTTAAGGGAAATTAATATTTTATTATATTACAATTACCATGAGTTATACCTTGATTTGTAGTATTATATCGTTGAACAAATAGTGTCGTTTCACTTCAATAATTAACCCGATGAAAACATTATAGATTAGCATGATCAGTCGCATAGGGCAAAATTATTGTGGCCCTTGAAGATGGAGAATTTGTCAGTCCCAATTTTACTGGCACATATTCATTTATTCGCATTCTTTAAGTTTGTGAATTCTTACTGACGAAGCTTTCTTTTATCCAGGTGTGGCATAGGAGGGCCTTTCAGCAATCTGGACTTTTTGCACCTAGAATTGATTTACTAGGTTTTACGCAGGTATATGCATTTATCTTTAGTTAGTAATGAGCTTACTTGTTTTGTTTACGATTTCCCTCGTCCAGGTTTGATCTCTATTTATCTCAAGTTGTCGTGTGTTTTGTTGTAGGGTCTCCATGTACTTTTTACAGGGGAGGATGATGCCTGGGAGGCTTGGCTAAACGCAGATTCATATGGTTTTTCTAATATCGTTGGTCTTAAAGGAAATGCAGTTAAACTAAGGCGTGGATATTCATCCTCTGGGTCTGCAAAACCAGCGCAGGTATGTTCTTCTGCACATTATGGTTGAATCTTGGCACTTACTGATAAACCTTACATGGATACGCAAGTAACCTGACGTAATGTTGAGGATTTAATTCCTTGTTTTGCTTTCTTTCTTTAGACTTAGATGTTTCATGCTGTTGTATAGGAGCTTTACAGGGAAATCATGTTAGATCAATGCAATGTGATAATTTCTTTTCTTATTTAGGAAGGAGCGTATTTCTAGATGAGTTTGTCTTAGCATTTTAAGTGAATGAATTATGTATTATAAAGATTATCGCATAAGGTTACATACCTCATGTTCACCAATACTGTCATTTTTATCAAGTTACAAGGATTTTATTTTCTGCTTCAGGATGAACTGCGTCCACGGAAGGAGAGGCAAGGATAATGGAAATAAGTTTAACCTTCTGTCTTTGTGCATGGCTATTTTGGCGATAATTTGACTTTAGGCTAACTGTTGTTCTTGCAGGTGCATACCCTTAAAGCAAGAATAGCTGAACTAGAATCAAACCATGGCGGGGAAGGTAGAATTGACGAATTCCATCTAAGTTTTATTTGCTACATATTGTAGTTTTCTTCCCATTTTCTTGTATACGTGGACAAGAAGAGTGAAAACAAGAGCACTTTATCCTACTGTACAAAAAAGTGGCTAAAATGGAAATATAATTTGATGAATTTCTTTTAAGGTTAATGACTAGAAAAGTTTACTACTTATGTAGTAAAAAAATCTTGTATCGTGACTTGACTTAACATTTTAATTTTCTCTGTTTTTGCAGCCAAATGACATCCTAGTGGCACAGTTGGAGGAGCACATGCATCTTCACTGAACATGATCTGGAGTAGGCACGCCCTGAAGTGAAGCTTACTTTCTTAAATCATGTCGGAGGTTGCCCTATTATATCAAACATGTTTACATGTATTGAAGATACTTACTGATTATTTTGATATGTGCTTGTTATCAACTCTAATAGATCCATATACCAAGAGATAATTGTAAACTATGTTGATTCTTGTCAGGATATTATCAAATTCAGTAAGATTTATAAATTTCTTTTACATTGTTTGTTACAGCTTTGTCTATTTTTTACATGTGGTAGTATATTGGTCAAGGTGATAATTTGGGTCTAATGAATCTTTGGCCACGTTTTACAAACAAAAATCCGTGACCAATGAGATCCCCTGTCACGGTGTACAGTAAAAAACCGTGACCAATGAAGCTGTTGTCACGCGGATTAGACCAAATAGCCACGGAAATTACCGTGACCAAATGGCTCACTTTCCGCCTCGCTGCTTTTGGTCACGTTTTCTGAAAATTGAAACACCGTGACGTTAGACCTTTGGTCACGGTAAATTACCGTGGCGAAATGCCATTTTTGTACTAGTGTACTCATAAAAACTCAAACCTGGGATCAATATGGCTAAATTGATACAGTTGAATGAAATGAAATTTTCAGTATTTTTCTTCATCAGATTAAACAGCCCAGATTGTTGTTCGGTATCTAGCAGCTATCACAACACCATTTGGTGGGTTTTCCAACATACTATAAGTGCTGTTAAAAATTCAGGCTGATTTATTGCAACACAAATACAATGTTAAGAATCCTATGTTGCATTTGTGCTGGGGGTGTTAGCAGCACTCTATTTGTGTTGTTTTAATTAATTAAAACAACACAATGGTTGTGTTGCTTTAATTCAGCAACACTTCCTTCAATTTACACTGAAACGACATGTGTAACCGAGCTGGCAAACACGTGGCAGCGCCTGCCAACAATGCACGACACGTGTCATCGAGCTGACCAACCAATTGATGACACGTGTCAGAGAGCTATCCAACAAATGGACGACATGTGTCAACCTGATGACCAATAAACGGAAGACACGTGTCAACAAGCTGACAAATTATCGTAAGACACGTGTCAGCAAGCTGACCAATAAATGGATGACACGTGTCAGCGAACTGGACAACCAATTGACGACACGTGTCAGAAAGCTATCGAACAAAAAGACGATATGTGTCAACCAGCTGGCCAGTAAATGGGTGACACGTGCCACCGAACAAACCATTTAAAGGATGACACATGCCACCGAACAAACCATTTAAAGGATGACACGTGTCAGCGAGCAAACCAATAAATTGAAGCCACGTGTCACTGGATGTGTCGGTTCGGTGACCTGAAAATGTGTCAGTCCGGTCACCTGTACTGTCAGTGCCGGTGTCTGACAGTGCCGGATTCTGGTCACTGAAACTGAATTCAAAACTGTAATTCAAAAGACAAATCTGCAATTTTTCATTCAATATCATAAACAGAATTACAATATTCATTTTTCATTCATTATTTTATGTTAAAATACAACCCATTGTTAAGAAACATTTACAATACAACCCACTGCAAATTTATTCACCATGCATTAATCAAAAAAGGTACACTAGATTACTGCACAGTTGGACGCCGAGACTTTTCTTTGCACCACCAGTAGCAGGGACAAAACTTACGAACAACCTTAAACACATAAACTGCAGTTGCATCTCCTGACCTCACACGACAAAGCATAACTGGGATCTCCTATACAAAAAAGAAAAAAAAAAACTAAAATATTTCATACATATTGAATAGGTAAGACTACATTCTTAGTATATCTTAGAAGTAACCAAACAAAGAACTCTCGAGTCATAAAAAAAAATGCCGAGAAGAGATTACCCTACCAGCTGGTTCTGAATGCATATACCAATTCAAGCACAGCAACATCCCATTCCGAAGCACAGAAACATCCCATTGCATATACCAGCAGAGACCCCAGCTATGTTTGCATTAACAAGGTTAGCTAACTCTGTCGCAAAGATTCAAAGTTCAGCCTCCACAATAGCAGGTTGACATACAAGACTGCAGCACTCTTTAAGAGGATCAACAGTGCGCATCCAGTAACTTACTAGTATCCAACTGCACATACACATCTTAGAAATGTCATAAACTAGTATTGACTTTCATTATAAAAGTTAGAAACAAACTAAGAACATATTCAGTAAGTCATACATAATAGCATACAGGGAATGCAAGAAATTTTTTGACGAGGCCATTCCGGTGATTGCTTACAAGTTTATCTAAATTAACTGGAAAATAATGAAACAGGTTATAGCATCAAATCTATGTCCTGCTATTTATGAGCATTTTATAGAGACACGAAGTTTTATACAATAATGATCATGTTGCTCAAACCTAAAGTTAAGGAACATGCGATGTCTATCTACAGGATTTTACTATGCATATGAGCTACGTCGTGTCGACTTTTATAACAGAGACCAGTTTGTCCCAAACTAAAAACGCATTTTATATTTTACAATAAAGAAAAAGGAGCAAATTGAACAGAAACACAAACCTTGAGTCTGTTATGAAGAACATCAAAATGGCACAGGGTGTTGCAAATCGTATCATGGTGTTGCAAATTTATTTTGCACACCCAAGTGTTTGACCTATTAAAACCCATGATTTTATTTGCACCCAGTCAACCGAGACCATGACCATGACCATAGCATATGGTGTTGCAAATTGTATCATGGTTTTGCAAATTGCAACAGGGGGTGTTGCAAATTGTATCATGGTCTTGCAAATTGCAACATGCCTGTTGCAAATTTATTTTGCACACCCAATTGTTTGACCTATTAAAACCCATGATTTTATTTGTACCCAGTCAACCGAGACCAGGACCATGACCATGACCGAACCTTATCTCTAATCTCTCAACCCTTCCCTTCTTCGTTTTCTCCTCCTCTTCAAGAATAACCACCAGTGAACCACCACCAAAGAAAAACTTCCAATCTCTCGTCTCTCTTTTCTTCTGCTAGGTTAGGGTTCTGGTTCCATCTTCTTCTTCTCTTCCTGAATCTCTCGTCTCTCCCTCTTGTTCAATTTTAGGTCAATACTTGTCAATTTTGATTGATTTTCGATTGAATCCAATTTTGTTTTTTTGGTTAGGGTTCTGGTTCCATCTTCTTCATCTTTTCCGCTCTTTCTCTTCCTCATCCTCTTCGACAAGCACTACAACCCATCTTGTTCAAGGTTTTCTCTGTTGCTGATTTGATCTTCATATCTACTTTTTAGGGTTTGTCAACAGCAGAAATTCCGAAGCTCTAATGCGTAAAACGTAAATCAAACGAGAGAAGGAAATACCCAACTTGAGGAGATAATTAAATTGTATAAATCTATCAAACTTTGCTTGTTTGATTTCTAGATTTTGACGATTTAATTTCTCTTCTTCTTCTCTCGGATTTACAGCAAGGTGTTGTAACAAAGAAAACCCCTAATCTAGATCTTTTGATTTGTAAATTAAGTTTCATTGGCTGGTTTTGAGCTTTTGGGTCCTTTTGATTTATTTATTTTACTGATTTGTATGTGATATAATCCTAGATATCAATTTTATCTTTATAACATAAATCCCAATGCCAAATAAATGGTTCTGGTTTATAATTAAGATTGATAGGTATGTAATTGATAGGTGTTTTTGCAGGCCTATACAGGTCTCTGTTAGTTTGCTTAGTCAAAAATTTTCATGATAATTTACATATGGGGCTGTTAATGTGTTTGTATTGGATCTTTGAGTATCTTCTAGTGCTAGCTACAACTGGTGTTATGCCACTGGATTGACCTTTCACTGAATGTTTTAGGGGGTCATCCATATATGCCTTAGATAATCTCAAAAGCAAACAAGGATGTAAATTATATTTCCATGCTCTATGGTTTATATCACAAATCTTACTGAACCAATCAACCAACTGTTCTAAACTTTTAACGCGAGTCCATTTGTATTCTTTTCTTGACACAGAATATTTTCTCTGATCGTTTGTGTCCTCTTTACTATTTTTCCATTTGATTTATCCAGGATTCCCATGTCCTGTTATATGCATATAAATGACTTGATTGAAATGCTAACGTCTGCAACAGTGCATGAATTATCTTAGTCGTATCAAATGACTTGGAAATAACAAGTGGTGCCACATACATAGTTGGCTTCTTAGTTTTGAATCATAGATCTTAGCCTTCTGAGAGTTCATATATTATAGTTAATTAGATTTGTTTTTGCTGTGAATACTGAAGAAATGCAAATGACATTCAGGTGGGAGCACACACCGAAGTAGAACTTGAAGAGAGGAAACTTAGAATTGAGGATGCAAAAAATTCCACCTTTGCCATGGATGAAGGTATAGCCCCTGGTGGTGGGGCCGCCTACCTGAAATAAAGAACTCGATATAAGACCCAGAAGAACGAATTGGAGCCGATATCATTGGAAAGGTACTATTCTTGTCTGTGTCTGTTAACTTTTATCTGCAGTGGCAGATCCGACATGTAGATGATCCTGTGGACTACTGCTCTTTTGTCAACATCCTCATTAATCTTTCTTGAGTCGTTTTAGCCAACATAGCCATGTGTTACATTGACACATGGAAGATTTGATAGTACATATAAGGTTCTTCTCTTTAAATTGCGAACAATGTGAAATATAGAAACGTTTCTTGCTTTCTTAAACCTGTTGTTTTTCAGGCTCTTCTTGTACCAGCATCATCAATTGCAAATAATGCGGGTGTAGATGGATCAGCTGTGGTAGAAAAGCTTCTGGCCTGTGAGTGGGAGATTGGGTACAATGCTATGAAAAATAAGTATGAAAATCTTATGGATGCAGGAGTCATCGACCCTTGTAGAGTCTCCAGATGTGCACTACAAAATGCAGCATCAATTGCTGGTGTGCTCCTTTTGACCCAGGCTGTTTTGGTTGAGAAAGTAAAGCAACCCAAGCCAACTGTTCCTCTGCTGCCTGGGATATCTCCTTGAAAGAAGAAATAGAGTTTTAGTTGACGAAATTTACAAGCTAGTATATAATATATCTGAGTAAATGTGTTCTCGATGGACAATTGAAATTGTAATTTTTTCCCATTGATATAATACTCTGATTTGTAAGCTATAACAACAAAAACAAAGAAAAAGAAAATCATGTACATTGATGTTTACTTGCAGAAAATGTCAAAGCTTTTTCCAGTAATAAGTTTTGTCTGGATATATTTCAACTGGTGGTCTTTTTTCCTATGATGTTTACCTAAGAGCAAGCATTATGATCTCTAGAAACCAAAACCCTTCGATGGTTAGAGTCAGGTGAGTTTGGTTATAGAATGGCCAAGTAAAATTTCGGTTCCAAAGCCAGCGGTTCTGGAGTTTAATTCATTCTGGTTCTAAACTCCACATCGGTTCCAGTATTCTGGTTCTCCCATCAGATGGTTCTGGGGCTTAAGTTATCCTAGGGTTCTAGCTCTTTTAAAAGGTTCCAAACAATTACCTAAAATCATTAAATTCATTTTTGCTTTTCCAAAATTTCTAAAATAATATATATGTGCTGCAATTGCTTAATTAGTGCTGCTAAAGGGTTGCAAAGATTGGGTTGATTTTGGTTGCATCAAAATTTGGGTGAAGATAGTAGTTTTGACAAATTTGCAACTCAATTTGGATGTGTTGCAACACATATCAAAGTGTTGAGGAGTTATTATGATTTCTACACTTAAACTATGCAACACTTCCCATTTAAAGCAACATTATATGTATGCTGGTAAATTTGCAGCATGCTATTTGTGCTGCTAAAATTATAAATGTTGCTAATCCGAGTGTTACTAATCCCCCCAAATGGTGTAGTGTAAATATGCATCTATAGTCTGCCAAGTAGCTTTGATGTTGAGAAAATTAAGAAGAACATTTCATGAAAAGTTTGCAGTATTTTTAGCACCTTGCTATATTCGGTTAAATCGGTAAAAACCAAATAAGTTTCCTTTGAATTCTTTCTCCACTATAACATTTCCTTCTCCTACTTCTATAAACCAAAAGTGTTACCGCATAAGAAAAAAAGGAAAATAAAAATAAAAATAGGTAAAAAAGTAGCAGTGTAAACAAAGTGTAATATTGTTTTTGGTTTTTGTTTGCTAAACCTACTACCCTAGAATATAAAGCAAACGTCTGTGTGTGTTTTTGAGGGTTACAACTCTATCATTCTTTGTCAGCCTATTTCTGCATCTCTTCTTTTGTCTGCAGCCGCTTCAAATAACACTACCACTACAGATCCAGATATAGATCCATGGCTTCTGATGTTAACGAACGATCAACAACAACACACCTCACGCAATGATTTCTTCTCTTTAACATAAGTAGTTTCATGTTCAGTATCGGCTTGTTTTACCATCTTTTACGTCTTGAAGACGATGGATTCTATCAGATAGATGTGAGCCTTTAAATGCTCAGGCGTTGTACATGAGCCAGAGAGACCAAAATTAGATCTAATTTGGATCTCAGATTAGATGAAGATAATGATATGGTTTTATAGGATCCAAGGAATTGGAAATGACTGGATTCGAATTGCCTTCTTCCAAATTTGGTCTCATTACACTGAGTCTATGTATGCTGCTACCATTTATGTTCTCAGTTGTCGGAGGATTCCATTTGATATTGTTTAGAACAGATAAGATGACTAGCTAGATTTTTTGAGTTTGATAGAATATATAAGATAATAAGATGCACAATTGTTTTTACATGTTTACTACTCTGTAATCTCACAATTGTATTCCATTTGTATGATTCAAAAATTCAACTGTTTAATATTACTTTGACAGATCTGTAATACGGTGATATTTAACACAATCTTGACATTTCAAGTGTTGAACATTACTGCCGAGGTATGCACACAATTCTCAAATGGTGGAATAAGTATTTGGATTGTGGCAAGTGTTCGTTTCTGGGAATTTATGTATTCAGTCCCACACTACCAATCTTCCCGACATCATTCTCGATCGTCTATCACCACACTCACACATTCAAATTCCATTAGTTTTACTTTCTAAACTTTTTCCTGTCCATTTCTTTGAACGATAAAGCTCGCCTCTAGTAGATATTGATGGTATTCGTGATCCTGTTTCCGGGTCTCTACTTTAGGGAAACAATATAAAGGAAGAGATGGAGTGACTAACCGGACATTCTTTTCGTAGATCTTACTTGACCTCGTTCAGGGGATGTCCTTTTTAATTGCTTTCCTTGTCAATTTGCTACAAACCATGTAATGTAATTTGGTGTAGAATTTGTCCATTTTTTCTTCTTCCTCATTGTTTTCAGTTGAGGGAGTATTTAATCTGATCTCTTTGTCAATAAAATTCTGTAGCAATCTCTTTTTAGATTTAGCTTACATTTTGGTTAATTTGAGTTTGGAGTTCATTTGATGGAGGATTGTTTCATGTTTCTGCCGGATGAGATCAAGTTAGACATACTAAGTCGACTACCGACTGAATCTGCTCTCGATTGCAAGCTATTATGCAAAGCCTGCATAAGACTTGTTCGTTATCCATCATTCTCTAAGATGCATTTACTTCATCTCAATCATTCTAATGCTTATGTTGATGAATATTCTGGTAAGTTGGATTTTCTTGGTTTGACTCACAATAATGATTTACTCTATTTCGAATACAATCATAAGTCCACTGCACTGATTCAGAGAATTACAAGTATGAATATGAATATTGCCTCTCAATTTGATAAGGATGTAAGTTTATTAATTCGTGTAGTGGTTTGATCTACCATTAATTAAGAGAGGTCGGAGCCAGTTTGAACAATTTGGGACGTCCGACTTTGCTTATGTCTTAGAACCTTTGAGTCCGAGACCGACGTACAAGTCTATGTATACACCGGATAACCTTAGAAAGTTTAGTATCTGCTGAAGATGCTTGGATATTGATGTTGTGATTTAAGCTTCTAATATAGCTCCTAGAAAGAACTGATTGAGCAACCAGCGGAATTGCAGCCGCTCAATTGGATGAGACTTGAGGAATCAAAGGGGGAAAATGCTTCGACCCAAGCAATAAAACTGATGAAACTGGTGGGATCTGCTCACCATTACTCTGAGGTAACGATTGAGGGAGAGATGGAGGGGATCTCCCCTCCGCCATATCAGCGAGAAAAAAAAACCTTTTTGATCTTGAGAGATCAAAGAACCCAAGAAAAGAGCGAAAGGACATCAATTTACACTGTAGTATTGGAGAAAATATATAAGATCGAAAGTCTCTTTATAAAGTTGCAAGCAAAAAAGTAACCCCATTTTCACTGTTGATGCCACCTATCTCAGTGCAAGAAGTTATGTGGTCATTACTATTTGTTTAGCACAAATTACAAGTACAACAATATTGTCTGGATTAAGACGATCAAAGAACACTATAACAGTGTGAACTCGTTATCAAGGCTATGCTCATCGTCCGAATTGGATTGCAAATGTGAGCTTCTATTAAGGCTGGAGAAGTATTTGTCTGTGCAACCCTGTAACACTCGGACGAGGAAAGGTTCGGTAAACAGAGTGTAACAAAATGCAGTATACTGTATACCGAAAGGTAGCAGTCAAAGGCCCAAGCAAAAATGTAAATAATAATTAGTCAAAATGCAGCAATGTAAACAGAGTGTAACAAAGTTTTTTTTCTTCTTCTGTCTGGTGACCCTAGTAGTATATAAGCAAACGTGTGTGCGTGTTAGGGCTACAGCTCATTCTTTCACAGCCTCTTTCTTCATTTCCTCATTTTGTCTGATGCCGCCTCAAAAACAACCACCTATACCGATCCAGATCCATGGCCAATGATGTTGATAATCGATCATCAAAAACAACAACAATACACCTCACACAATAATTTCTTCTCTCAAACATAAGTAATAATTTCTTTAAAATCAGTTAAGTGTTTGGGTAGAGATTTATTTTGAGGTCTCTGTTGATGTAAGTGTAAATTCGTTGTTCTCTATGGATGCACTGTCTATGTTTTACTTAACATGATTTGTATTGTAAATCTGTTTTCAAATGTCCATTTCTTCTTCTTTTCTTCATTGTTTAGCCAATGTGGCTAGTGATGACTTGACTTAGAACAGGTTGGTGCAGCTCAAACACAGTGAAATTTGACTATTCTAGTTCTTTGTCGAAATTAAATTCTACTGATCAAAAGAAGGAATAAATGTGGCTGACTACAAATAACTGAAAGAATTAAATTGCTTCAAGCAGAAGCGCAAATGTCACACAGTTCTTAAAACATCTAGAATACAAAAAAACAAAATACCTAGATCTATGAAAGACAAAAAAAATATAGATCTATCAAAGCATGGAGTGTAAGCGTTAGTGCACAAGCCACCTAAAGCTGAGCTTTCCGAACTACTCCACTGGTATATTGTAAGCAGTCACCTAAAGCTGAGCTTTCCAAACCGCTCCGGTAGATTAATGGGATACGGATACCTGTTTGTACCTATTCATCTTATTTTTGTGTCCAATTACATTTCAATTAAACTTTTGGTCTGGCTAATTTGGCTAATTTTGGGTGATTATTTTCACACAAAATATTTTATAAAAAGTAAATAAGTGTGTTCGCTAAGTTATACTGCAATGCTTTTAGCATAATGACATCTTAATATATGTCATTTAACACATTTTGTGAGGAAGAACTCTGCCTAGTGCCTATGTTATGGTTTATGCTTAAAGAAGCATTGCAAAGACAAAACAAGTTTCAATTTTGAAAGGGGGAGAATGAGATATTGGAGTAAACTATCCCAGATAAGTTGTAATATTCAAGACTCACTTCTGATATCATCCTTTTCTCTACAAGGTTTAATCGATTCAACTGAATAAATGTGCACAATAATCTCGGTTACTTATATGATAATATATAATAGCGTGGTAACGAGAATAATAATTTTCTTTTGTAAATAGTTAATTGAACAAATTAAGTTATAATATCAATCCATTTCATTGTCAGACGATTGTGTGCCGAATTGTACAAAAATACCAAAAATTTTGGTGTGTCTTCCAAAAATGTGCCTTCTAAAAATTAATACAAAAAAATACCCATGTCTACCGATTTTTGCCCTCAAAATCTACACCCTAAGTACAAATTTTTGTGGTCAACCAAGATTGACCATGATGATTAAGGTCTACACCTTGTATCCGAAGTCTAGACCCTACGAAAAGTTTATTTTTGGAATTTCCAAAGTGTAGACCTTGTGTTTATCATAGTCTAGACTTTATAAAAAATGTTATTTTTGGAATTTCAAGAGTGTAGACTTTTACTTCCCAAGGTGTAGACCCTAAATTAAGGGTCGCCACATAGGCGCCAGGTCTGGACCATCAACCCTATAGTCTACACCTTTGAATCCATAGTCTACACCTTAATGCCATTGGTTATACAAAAGTCTAGACCCTGATGGCATTTCTGTAAAAATAATAGGGTCAAGGTCTATAATAGTCATCAAATGGCATTTCTATGTATTAAATTTTAGAAGGTATATTTTTGGAAGAACTCTTTGAAAATATGCTATTTTTGTTGATTTCTGGCGATATGATAGCGTGTTCAATTAAGGCGTACATCACTCTTCCCAAAACAGATATGTCACTCCTTTTTATTTACTGATAGATCATGTAATACTATCCGCTGCCCTGTGAGAATTCCAGATCTGAAGAAAAAATTTCCTGCAATACTTTTGCTTGAACAAGAGTACCCCAATTCGGACATTATACCTTCCAAAAGAATCTCATTTAACAAATCCAATTAAACTACAGGAGTTTCCCCATACAAGAAGAACATAGGCAACATCCTATTTTCACTGATTTGTTCATCCTATTTAGGTTGAACCAATATGTATCCCCTTTTCTACATACAATTTTATGGTTGAACTTCGAAGCCAATGTACAAAACCAAGTTTCACAGGAGTTGATCATCTCTTTAACTATAAAATTAGGAAAGATGACAAGTCTGAATTCATATACAAGAATTTTGGTGTGCTTCTCTACATTTCACATTTGTTGGTTCTAATTCTTTCTTTTTTTTCTTTGATCGTTTGGTTTCAATTCTTACTTTGATAGATTTTCTTACCATGAAGCAGGGGCAACTCATGTATTAGGAACAAGAAGCACGTGCTTTATTGGTTCACATGCTGTTCTCCTGGATTCATATTGTAAATCAATGTCGTGTATTGTTGCTAAGTGCGTGGTTAAATGTAGCCATCGCCATTTCAAATTAGACTTCTCCTGCATCAACCCACCGAAATGGATATGGGTCGCTTATCCTTACATAAGGATGGACATGGTAAGTGTCACACCCTTAAATGCACCTTGCAAATTTTCTTAAGGAATGACCCGGCAATACTAATGGTTCTCGTGAATTAGGCTTCACCCAATAGTACTCAGCCTTATAAGATTGTGCCTACACAAAAGCCTTCGCCCAAACTCGAGTTATGCAACGGAAGTCTTCTTCTTTTCTTTCTTGCTGTTCTCTCTTGATCATAAACAACCCATATTGCCTACAATTCCTGCCATACCATAAATTCACAGATATTCAATGCAATGAACACAAATGTATGTCACAATAAACTCTTAT